>CAUYON010094962.1:0-45325 GCA_963573935.1 Arctocebus calabarensis
TCAGGCTACAAAATCAACACTCATAAATCTGTAACCTTTATATATATCAACAATAGCCAAGCTGAAAAAACAGTCAAGGACTCTATTCCTTTCACAGTAGTGCCAAAGAAGATGAAATATTTGGGAGTTTACCTAACAAAGGATGTGAACGATCTCTAGAAAGAGAACTATGAAACTTTAAAAGAAATAGCTGAAAATGTTAACAAATGGAAAAACATACCATGCTCATGGCTGGGAAGAATCAACATTGTTAAAATGTCTGAGTGTAGACCCAAAGCAATATATAATTTTAATGCAATTCCTATCAAAGCTCCATTGCCATATTTTAAAGATCTCAAAAAAATAATACTTCGTTTTATATGGAATCAGAAAAAATCTCACAAGACATTACTCAGAAATAAAAACAAAGCAGGAGGAATCATGCTACCAGACCTGAGACTCTACTATAAATCGATAGTGATCAAAATAGCATGGTACTGGCACAAAAACAGGAAGGTAGATGAAGGAACAGAATAGAGAACCAAGAGATGAATCCAGCTACTTACCATTACTTGATCTTTGACAAGCCTGTTAAAAACATTCAGTGGGGAAAAGACTCCCTATTTGGCAAATGGTGCTGGGTGAACTGGCTGGCGACCTGTGTAAAGACTGAAAGTGGACTCACACCTCTCACCATTAACTAAGGTAGACTCTCACTGGATTACAGATTTAAACTTCAGACACAAAAATATCAACATATTAGGAGAAAGTGCAGGGGAAACTCTTGAAGGAATTGGCTTGCATGAATATTTTATGAGGAGGACTTCCCAGGCAATTAAAGCAGTATTAAAAATACACTACTGGGGAGGCGCCTGTGGCTCAATGATTAGGGCACCAGCCCCATATACCGAGGGTGGCAAGTTCAAACCTGGCCCTGGCCAAACTGCAACCAAAATAAAAAAAAAAAAAGAATAAAAAATAAAAATAAAGATACACTACTGGGACCTGATCAAACTAAAAAGCTTCTGTACAGCCAAGAACATAGTAAGTATAGCAAGCAGACAGCCCTCAGAATGAGAGAAAATATTTGCAAGTTATGCCTCCGACAAAGGTTTAATAACCAGAATTCACAGAGAACTCAAATGTATTAGCAAGAAAAGAACAGGTGATCCCATCTCAGGGTGGGCAAAGGACTTGAAGAAAAACTTTTCCAAAGAAAACAGGCGCACGGCCTACAGACACATGAAAAAATGCTCACCATCTTTAATCATCAGAGAAATGCAAGTCAAAACTACTTTAAGATATCACCTAACTCCAGTAAGATTAGCCCACATGACAAAATCCCCAAACCAGAGATGTTGGTGTGGATGTGGAGAAAAGGTAACACTTCTACACTGCTGATGGGGATGTACACTAATACGTTCCTTTTGGAGAGTACTTAAAGATCTAAAAATAGACCTGCCATTTGATCCTGTAATTCCTTTACTAGGTAAATACCCAGAAGACCAAATATTACATTATAACAAAGACATCTGAATGTTTATTGCAGCCCAATTCATAATTGGCAAGTCATGGAAGAAGCCCAAGTGCCCATCAACCCACAAATGGATTAATAAGTTGTGGTACATGTATACCATAGAATACTATGCAGCCTTAAAGAAAGATGGAGACTTTACCCCTTTCATGTTTACATGGATGGAGCTGGAACATATCCTTCTTAGCAAAGTGTCTCAAGAATGGAAGAAAAAGTATCCAATGTACTCAGCCCTACTATGAAGTTAATTTAAAGGTTTCATATGAAGGCTATAACCCAACTATAGCACAAGAATATGGGAAGGGAGGGGAGGGGGGAGGTTGGGGTGGAGGGAGGGTAATTGGTTGGGCCACACCTATGGTGTATCTTAGAAAGGTACAGGTGAAACTTACTAAATGCAGAATACAAATGTCTTCATACAATAACTAAGAAAATGCCACGAAGGGTATGCTAAACAGTTTGATGAAAACATTTCAGGTTGTATATGAAACCAACACATTGTACCCCATGATTGCACTAATGTATGCAGCTATGATTTAACAAACAAACAAAGAAACATAAGAAAAGGAAGGGGAAAAAAGCAAGAGAACAAAAAGTTAATATTTAAAAAAATATAAATTGCATGGATGCCAGGTGGCTCTATGATTAGGAAAAGAAAAAGAAAAGGAAAAAAGATTTTTTTTTTAAGGACACTACTTGGTGATCCTGGGTGTAAAAACAAACGAAAAACCAAGCAAACAAACAAAAAAACTATACCTGCTAGGGGGCAGGAAATTACTAGCTAGTTACCATGGAGATCTAGTCTTGTTTTCCTGATTTTTAAAATTTTAATCTGGGAATGGTAGCTGCACAAGAGTTTGGTCCCCGAGCCTCTGCCAGACTTTCTTGGGGATGCTACTCAGCCATCCACACAAAGGGGGTTCCAGAGGCCATAAAGGGGTCCAGGAGGTGAGATGGCCCAACACACAATGTCTCTGTGGACTGCCCATAAAGGTGAGCTAGGCTGTAGGGCAGTACCACTGAGGGAACATGAGGAGCAGAGCTAAGCCCTGAGCAAGCAGCACCTGAAACCCACCTGCTGGGACTCTACCCAGTTATACAGACATGAAAATCCCCCTCACACCATGTCCTAGTTTGTGGTGGGTTTCCTGAGCTTTAGAGCCACCGACTCATTGTATGTCTTCTCTGTCCCTCACCCTGCCAGGCTTTTTGCTCACTGCTGGTCACAGTTACTCATTCCTCACATCTGCCCTGTACCAGGGTGTCAAATTGCCTTTCAGCAGTGAGCTGGAGGGGAAACAAAGTCAGGTCTGCCTGACCTGCAGCCATTCCTTTGCTCTGAACAGCTCTCCCAGGGGACCCTGTGGGAAGGAGGCCTGAGTATCCCAGGAAAGCCAGACTCTCCCCAGAGGATAGGCGGGTTGGTGCCTATCCCTAACCAGGAGCTCCAGGGCTTGAAGATGGAGGTCCCCACATACATAACAAAAGAGGGAAGGCTTCTGGAAGGCAGAGGAAGAGGGTTGGGAGTACTGACTTACTTGAGAGTCCCAGGGTATCTGTGGAACACTTCAACACCAGCCTTCCTCCCTCAATTACCAAAAAAGACCACCTTCCCCAACAGACAGTGGCACGTGGGGGCTTCCAATTAGGTGTGGGGTAGAGCAGATGTGCCCCAGAACTTGGCCTCATGTTAAAAGCCTGTCTTCCCAATTATCTGCAGCCAGCTTTCCCTGAGGATAATTGGCTCCCTGAGACTCTGGCAAGGCCTGTGCCTCCACAAGAAGTGGCAAGGAGCATGCCCCCAGGTGGCCCCATCGAAGGGGCAGTCGGTGGGACAGGCAGAGGGAATACTCCCTGGGTCGTGCTCCATGGAGGTCATTGGTTGCCTTCCACGCCAACCCTCAGGTCACACTGCAGGGAAACCACCACCAGCCCCTCCATCTGTCCTATCCTCACAACCCAGGAGTGCCTCTCAGCTACATGCCCTTGTCTTCAAGTGCACCAGGAAGACAGGGGAGGCCCCAACATCACCCCAAGTGGTGCTGGATCCAAGGCTAGGAAGGATGCCAGGGCCTGTGGTGGCCTGGCTGGGTCTCAGATAACTTTGAGAAGCTGGTAAAACACTACTAGAAACTGGCATCAGCTTCAAAGCTTGCCTTCCTCCTCAGGGCTCAGGAGTGTGCTGGGTTCCCTCGAGGTGCCCCTTGCCAAGTGCCTGTCCAGTAAATGATGGCCCACCTCAACAAATGCTCACTCCCTCCCACCACACCCTTCCAAAACCAGTGGCCTGGTCTTGCTGAGCTTAGGCCTGGTACCCTAGCAGGCCAGTGCTATCTGGTTCCTGGCACCTGCCGCAGGAGCAGCTCCTGTGGGTATGGGCCTGGCCAGGCAGGGGCTATGTCTTAAGTGAGCCCTGTGGGGACCCAGCTGGACTGGCTTCACCTGGCTCCTCTCTGAAGCACAGTGTTTTCAAGGACAGAGGCACTTTGTAACATGAGAGGTGCCTGAGTATAGGAAGCACCTTCCTACTCACAGTCAGAGATGGACTAGAGCTGCCACCAACCCTTCACACTGAACAAGGGCCTGTGTCCTGGCCTTGCCCTCCCTAGGCCATGCATCCCTTGGTGTCCAGCCACTGGGCTTCCTATACCTCCTGTTGCCACTGTCCCGGGAGGCAGCCCTCCCTCGCCCTCCTCCATAGCACCTTCGGATTCAGGTTGCCAAGGAGGCATTGAGGTCCCAGCTGGCATAGCCTAACCCGTCCATCTCACAGGGAGGCTGTAGATTGGTGGCCACCATCTCTCCACCATTGGGAATGTCCTGCAGCAGAGTTGGTAGGGAGGATGCACGGAGGCCCCATTGCATGCCTGTCCCTGGCAACCTTAGCAGGATTGGGGAGAAGTGTGTGTGTCCTCACAGATGCACCTTAGGGCCGTGGCTGTGTCAGTGGACAGTCTGCTCACACAGGGAACAACGGGGCATGGCAAGCACTTGGGGGCATCAAAAGTGCCCTGACCACACACGTAGGTGGGCAGGGTGCAGCCTCATGGGCTGTTCAGGGAGCCTGCACATCAGGCCAGCCCAGCTGGAATGCTGACCGCCTCTCCCAGCTCTTTGACTCCAGCTGTCTCTCGTCTCTAGAATGAAGTGGAGGTTGTAAGAAATGAAGAGCATGAGACAGTCCACCCGGCCCATCAAGATAAAACCTCCAGCTGAGGTGGGAGAGGGCCCATGGAACCTGGGGGAAACATGTGGCAGCCGTGAGAGGGCTTTTCTGGCTACAGTCTGAAAGTGGGCCACAGCCAGGTCGTGCCACTTGAACATAGTGGGGTGTTGGAGACCATCATCTAGGTTCCTTGGGCCAGGGGTCCCATCTTTGGAATAGAGGAATCAAGGCAGTTCCAGAGTTGTGTCCATGAAGAGGTCACCCACCTACCTTGGCCAGTTCCCTCCCACGTGTGGTCGTACCCATGGCCTCTGTCCTATGTGAGTCTCCCCTCAGTCCTGCTCAATCCCCTGGACTCAGGGCTCAGCTGAAGATAAAGTTGATCCAGTGGACAGTGCAAGGAGGAGCAGATGGGCTCAGCATGGTAGAGGTGGGTGTGGGAGGCAGCCAGAGTTCAGACTTGCCTGTGGGTCTCAGGCTCCAGGCTCCCTGAGTCCCCAATAAGCTCGCAGGTTCCCAGGTGGCTCAGATCTTAGCGGAGAGGACAGTGTCTTCCCAGCATCTCCCAGCCCCAGCCATCTGGCTCCTCACTGATGTCTAGGGCCTTGTTCTACTTCATCAGGGTTCAAACCACAGCACTCTCACAATGCAGGTGTGCTGTCTTGTTGGTTTTGAAATTCCAATGCACTCCGTGAATTTCTCTGTGGGTATGGGCCTGGCCAGCTTTAGACATTTTCTAGGAAAGGGGATGCAAGCTGTAGGGGCAGGGCCTGAGGTAGGTGATTCTCTCTTTCTTCTGTTCATTCTCTTTTTCAGTCTAGCTCAGAGATTTCAAGAAATGAAATAAAATGTCTGCACTGCTCCCAGGTCTGGGTCAGAAGTCCCTCCATCATGACACCCCACATGGCATCTCCGGTTTTGGGGGCTCAGAAAATAGGGTGTGAGCACAGAGGGGAGCCTGGGGCCAGCATCTAGGAGCACCTCATGCACAGCAGGTGGGACCTCCAAAGCCTTGGCCCAACCCCCTGCCCCAGTCCAAGGTGAGGAGCCATGACCAGGTACCCTACCCACTGGTCCTGCAAGCACAATCATGTTACTTTGTGTCCACATCCCTCTCCTGCTACAGAGGCCGGGACCAGGCTACCAATCATGCAAACTGTGAGAGGGGTGCTTTGGGCCAGGCTGCTGAGGTGGGGCCTAGGCCAGAGAGGGTGGGCACAAGTCAGGCCCCAAGGAGCTAGCCTGGGGTGCAGCCAGCTCTGCTCCTTCTCCCTGGCTCCCCTTCCTCCAGTCTGCGACTCCCAGGATGGCCCAGTTTGAGTGGCAGACCTACCCTGGGACTGGGGATCAGGTCTGGAACCAGTCACCCCCACCAGGGTCCTGAGTTGAAGCAAGAGGGCAGGGTCTTTTTCCCAGGTCCAGCACAGAGCTCTGCTCCCCAGACATCATGGGCTTTTGTTAAGAGTGGACCATTATTTCCACTATGCAGTTGAAGACACTGAGACACAAGTAGAGCTACCCAAGTGCCCAGAAGGTCGCCTCTCCTTCCACCATGCCGAGGTCAGTGGGAAGAGGTAGCTTCAACCAGAAAATTCTGCCATGGCATTTTTCAGTTGCATGAGTCTGAGGAGATGATTAAAGGGTAGATTGCAGGAGATTAGAAGTATGACAGGTGCACAAGATGGAAGGGGCAGAGGAGCCTCACAGAACCCGATAGGTGACTCAGAGATAGCACCGACCCACAGGGCACATGCAGTTTGGAGGGAACAGGCTCTGTCACCCTTCCTCACTGACAGCACAGGATAGCTCAAAGTTGTCAGCTGGGCTTTGGGACGAGCTGCATGAGGTGCTTAATCAAAAGACAGGGAACTAGGCATAGCACAGCCTCAGGGGCCTTCTGCATCTTAGGTCTGCCTCCCAAGAGTGAGTTCTCTCTACTGGATAGGTGCTGGGGACAGCCCCAGGGCTCTTTTCAGTGGAAGTGCTCTCTGTGTCACCAAATACTGGGATGCCCCACGAGAAGTCCTCAAGCTCAGGTATGAAGTGTCCAAGGATAAAGCTGGCCCAATTCCCAGCCAGGCTTGGGCCTCCTTGAGGTGCTGCCCATTGATGTCTTGAGTGGAAAGTCGGGGCTTTTAGTGGACAGGGTGGGCTTCAGGCTGGGTCAGGGCTCAGGCTGCCCAAGCAGGATGAAAAGTGTGTGTTGGCCATTGGCTCCCCATCTGAGGCCAAGTCTTTGGCTCATTGTTCTGAGCTACTTGGGTTTCCTGGAGCATAAGTCTCTAGCCGGCCTGGGCCCCAAGACTGGGGTCAGGGTAATAGAGGACTGGGGCTGCCTATGGAGCCTCAGGCAGGGAAGATCCCTAGGGCCCAGCACACACAGATTAACAGAGATGGGCCCTCCCCACTTTTCCACCCCCAGTGCTCTTGGGGGAGATGAGCTCCCAGATATCACCAGGGCTAACGTGGGTGCCCTGGCCCCATACAGGAAACTTCTGCCCCGCTTGGTTCCCTAATGGCCGAGGACTGCTGTCCATGCTTCCACCCTCCCTGTCCCACAACAGTTAGATGGCGGCTATTTTATCAACGGGGCCCCCATCTGGAGCAAATCAACTCCTCAGCCAGGAGGTGCTCTGTCACTGCTGTGTGTGGTTTTGAAGAATAAGATGAGGAAGTATATTAATCATGGCTTAACATGCACCAAAGTTGAGCAGAAGGACTTGTCAGAGTGGGAGTCCTTGAGAGGCACAGAGCTGTTGAGGAAAGGCCAAGACACACTCTGCAGCCCCAAGGCTGGGGCAGGATGAGAAGCTTCTGCAGGAAGCAAGGGTTTCCAAGGAGTGTCCAAGAAGGGGCTGCCAGGACGTGGGTCCAGATCTGCCCCTTCCCAGATCTCTGTTTCCCATCTGGAAAATGGGTGGTTGCAGTGGTGTCTACATCACAAGCCCAAACAAGACGACACACTTAGTAGGCCTGGCAGAGTCCTCTCAGGCCTCAGGCACCCAGCTGTCCTCTGTGGTGAGAGAATATGACAAGTTGGCATCCCTCAGTTCCCTAGAACTGGGATAACATCCACAGCTTTCCACTCAGAGTGCAAGGAAGGGCCGGTCACATTGGCACTCTTGTGTAGCAGGCACACATTTGCCACACAACCTTCAATCCTATCCTGGCCTCTCCTTACACTTTCCTGGAGAGGTACAGGATGTGTGCACCAAAGATCATTCCGCTGCTCCACCACCCTTCCCACTAGGGTACGGAGGACCTGGATACCCCTATGGACCACACAGGGAAACCTGAGCAAAGCCATGACAGGTCTGACTTTCCAGGATGGAAACAAACCTCCCAATCCCTCAGAAGCAATGACCTTCCAGGAGGCTGAGCCATGTCCCTGCCAGCCCAGGACTAGTCACAATGAAGAGTCCCCTTGCCACAAGCTGGGTTCTATGAATGGATATGGAGGTCTGAGTGAGAATCCTGTATTGCTATGTGAGTGCCCCATTAGTCCTTTGAGAAGACAGGAGAAATGGACAGAGGAGGGACAATGACCAACTAACCATGCCTAGAGGCATCAGTGTATGCATTGGCTATACGTTGCAGCTAACTTAGAGTCTTAGAGCCTTTCAGGCCTTACACGTTGGTTATAGACTTTGAGTCCTGGGTGTGACTGGGATGTCAGGGGCCCTGTGGCAACACCAGACCTCCCTCAAGCACCTAGGTTTGGGAGGGCTGGTAGGCTATGCCCTAAGTTTGTTGGATGTGGGGCTGGGAACCAATTCAGGCAGAGGCTGGTGTAGCCCAACCAATTCAGGCAGAGGCTGGTGTGGCCCAACCCAGGCAGGAAATGATAGGTCTGTCCAGTCTCCAGTTCCTTCCTGATCCTCAGGGCCACATGTCCTAAAAACCTGGGATCTGAGATCTACACAGCCAAGTGGCCTGTCCTCTCAGTACCCTGGCTGGGACTTCCCAGAAACTCAGTGGTGCAGAACCCATGAAAGGAGTAGTGATGGCCAGGCTTTACCCACAGGGTCTCTTGGTCCTCCCATAGAGCATGCTGTGCCCCTTGATCAGAGACTCTAGCCCTGTCTAGCTCTCCCCTACTGCTCTTGCCTGCTGCTTGCTGCCCACCTTCCCTTGCCTGTTGGGTCCTGGGGGTGATGCCTCCATGGCTATCTGCACAGAGAGTTCTCCATCCCCCGTGATGCATACCCTCTCTCCCTCAAGACCCCCCTTAGTCTGGCTCCAACCTACCCACCCCAGCCAATAACCAGGGGTCTGGCTCAGCTTTCAGCAGCAAGGGCACTGGTCAAGGTGCTGACTATGGGCACAGGACAGTGATGCCACCAGCTCCCTCTGCAGGCCTTGGTTCTGCTCCTACCCTACAGACCTGTGGGCAGGTGAGGCCCAGGCTCCTGCCTAGAAAAGCCAGAAACAGCCAGGTAAGCCCTGGCTTCCCATTTCCTCCCATGCCCCGCTGTGCCCCTGCTGTTCCAGGAGGGGAGAGGTTACAGTCATGGTTCAGCCATTGTGGGCAGCTCTGGGTCACTGAAGCTTTCATGCTTCCAAGCCCAGTCAGCAGGAAAGTGTCCTCTCAAGGCCTCACTGCAGGCACAGGGCAGCCTACAACTGGGGCCTGGCCCATACCAGTCCTTGTCCTCAGACTGATGGCTACATGATCTCTCTCCTGGCCTAAGGTGGCTCTGCAAGAACAGATCAGATTCTGGTCTGGGGGCTGCCAGCACAGGAACCCTGGAGAAAGGGTACTGGTTTCGGGGTCAGGCCTCAGCTTCCCTCTGGCTTTGTAAGCACAGCCTCAGGTTCCCCGTTTGTAGAATGGGTAAAAAAAAAGCTCTTGTGTGGCTGCGGGAGGACTAACTGAGACACAAGGGGCCAGGCTGTGGCCCTCAGCAACCAGCACCCACTGGAGAGGTGGTGTTCAGTGTACACCCTGTCCCTTCAGTGGCCAGGGATAGAATGGCTGGGGGTTCTGGGCTCCATCTTATCTCCCATGTGCCTGGGAATTGAGTGTGTTCCACAGTGGCCCAGAAAACTGAACTGGTGAACAAGGGTGGCAGGGATAAAGCAGGCAGAGGCATGGTCATGATGATAGAACAGCAGCCAAAGGCGCTTGGGCGGTGCAGCCTTCACACCCAGGCCAGAGGGCCAGTCCAGCATGAGCACTATCCTACCAGGCTGCCTGCCATCCCACACTCAGATGGGAGCTGGCATTCTGGGAAGTCCCACTTTCCTGGCCACAGCAGGTGGGCCATCAGCGGTGAACTCTGCTCATCTCTCTTAGCAACCTCTCCATGGTCAGGGCTTTGTCTGGGAGGAGGCAGAGTACACAGCGCTAGCAAGTCACCAGGTCTCTCTGCTTCCCTCACCAGATGAGGCTAACAAACCCTCATCCAGGACACTCCAGCCACAAGGAGGAGCTGGGGTCTGCTATCAGGCTGGCCCACTTGTATCCGTGGGTCACAGACTGGCACCAGCCCTACTAGCCTGTCCCTCGTCCACATGGTCTTCTCACCTACAGAGTGGGCTTGAGGGATGACCCGGCTCCTGGTGCTCCTCTGTGTTCAGGACAGCCTGGGAGATGCCAGCCCGGCAGTGGTCTCCAGACCCCACGATGCAGCAGGAGCTCATTTGTGAGTCTGGGTTGATCGTTCCAGCCAGGAAGGGAGCTGGGACACCCCTGCGTGTGTTTGTGGGGGTGGGGCTGGAGCCCCTGGCCCTACAGCTGGGACTGGCTTGGTGGAGGGTGGGGGACACCAAGCAGGTGGGCGTGGAGGCCAGGTCCACAGAAGGGAAGAAGTGGGGGTGGGGGGCAGGGGGTGGCACCTGCAGGGAAAGGGTAGGATCAGTCTTGGGTCCCCTTGCTGGGATGGTGCAGAGAAAGGCGCAAAGAAGAGCGCTCCTGGAACTTTCTTAAGCGCTGAACCTCCTTTCACTTACTGAAAAATGGAGGTAGTCCCACGCCAGCAAAGAGCTGCTGCAGGGGGCGAGGGGCTCTAGAATTTAGTGGGGCAAAGAAGGGGGAAGGCCAGGCAGAGGCCTGGGGCACCCCTCCCATCCCCCGACTTCGGGGCAAAGCCTTTGTAGGTCCGGGGCCTCGAGCCGCCCTCGAGCCTCCGCCTCCCCCACCCCCCACCAGCTCCCATCCAGCCCGCCCTCCTTACTGCCTCCTGCAAGAGCCGCAGCCTGGTCGGGAATGCGCCGCCTCTGCCTAGGTTCGCTAGGCACTAGAGCAGCTCCAGTTGAGCCTCTAGCTCCGCCCGGCGCCTGGCGGCCCCGCCCCTCCAGCCCTTCCCCTCTGGCCCTGCCTAGCCGGCCCCGCCCCCACGGGGGACCCGGCGCATCAAATCACCCGAGCAGGGAAAGTGATCGCTCTTCACTTACTAGCTCGCGCCGCTGCCCTCGCCCTACGCGCTCGGGGCCGGAACCCTGCATGAGCCAGCGGAGCAGAACGGACCCAACTGCCGACCAGAGCAGCGGCACCTCGATGCGGACCCTGCACGAACCCAGCGGAGTAGAACGGACCCAACTGCCCGCAGGAGCGGCGGCACCTCGATGCGGACCTGGCTGCTGGGAGACGGGAGCCAGCCTGGAAGCGACTTTAGGTCCGCCGCGCCCCACCCCTACTATGAAGAGGGCGTCCACCCGGCCGGCGTGGGTGGGGACGGTGTTCAGTTTGCCCCCTCCCAGCTGCGGAGGCAGGGGAGTGGTGCCGGGTGGCCGGGAGGGCCACCGCAGGGCTGCGCCAAGCTGGGGCCTCGGGCGCCCGGCTGGGAGGACAGAGCAGGCGGCAGCCGGAAAAGTTGCAGTGGAACGTTAACGGCCACATCGGGGCCCGGGGCGGTGGTTCCAGGTTCCCTGAGGCTGGGCCAGGTCCAGGGGTGGGCTCCGCGGGCGGAAGGTTGGGGTCTGGCCTCGGAGCGCCCTGGCTCATTAGACCAGGGTTTGCAGAAACGTGAGTACCGGGTGGGGGTGTTGGGCTGCCTCCACCGCTGCCTCACCACCCCCCACTCGGCCGGAACATCATGTCTCCCTGAGGTCAGGCCCCAGCGGGATGAATGGGTTTGTTGGCAGCATTACGGGGTATTGGGAACAGGGGTGTCCCTGCGCTACCTCCCCAGGGCCGCGGTCAGAGGAGACAGCAAGGCACCCCCTACACGCATGGGATTATGAGAGTGCACTTGCCTGTCTTCACCCCTGCTGGCATGCCCAGGGCTGCACACACACTATGCCTGCTGTGGTCTGCCGGCTTAGCACATGCTGGGGCTTTAACAGACCCACTCCTATGCCCACATTCATGTGCTGAGGGAGGCTCAGGGCAGGTAGGCCTGCAGACAAGCGTGAGGCACCTTTAGCACCACCTCTGTCTACCTACCCTTCTGTTCTGGGTGGCTTCCCTTACCAGCCTCTTAGTGTGTGTGTGTATGTGTACGTATGTGTGTGTGACTGCGTGTGTCTATGGACACACTGGCATGTGTCTCTGCCTTTGGGAGCTACATGTGTGCTCAGATGAGCTGTGACTGAATATGAAGCTGAGGGGACCTGAAACATGTTGGAGGCTTGTAGAGAGCCACCACCACAGGGTGTGAGGTACAGGGTCTTCCAGCCCCTCCCTATCCACTAGTGCTGGGGAGTAGTACCTGATGGTGGTCTGAAACTGGTCTAATTTCACTTGATCTTAGCCAAAAGGCTGAGAAGTGATTGGGAAGAGCAATTTCAAACCTTGAGGTCAACGCTGAGATTAGAAGGTCAGACCCTGGGCAAACTCAGCCACCATTGAAGCTCGGATGACTCAAACAGATGACCTCAGAGGAGCATCTTAGTTTCTCCATGGTAGGGATCTTCTTTGTGAGGGACTCCTTAGTGTTCTCACCTGCCTTAGGTGGTGTGGGGCACTGGGCAGAGGGATGTTGTGCCAGGTTGAGGGTATGGATGCTGCTGACCCACTCACGCTGTGAGGAGGACCCTGGGCTGGGACAGAGGTGGCTGATACCTCCAGCTCCTGCAGCCACCACCACTGTCCTCAGCCAGAGAATGGGGAAAGGCAGGTCATCCTTGGAAGGTGTCGTTTATTTCTTTGTGTTGGCTAAATGCTCTGCCTATGTTGTAGGAGATGTCTCCAAGTTTGTTAATGTGCATGCTTTGCACTTGATATGCAGGGCATTTTGTGGTTGTACATGAATTTTAGCATCCATTATTTCTATTTTGAATGGATTGGACATAGCTCAGGGCAGGGCAAAGCATCCTTCCTCTGAGGGCAATGGGATGGTGTAGGTTGGCAGAACAGGTAGTGTAGTGTTGGCTAGTCAGGAGCTTGGAGCTGGGCTGAGCAGGAGCTGAGCCAGAAAGGCCAGGGAGCCAGACCAGGCGGGGAGCAGCTATATGGAAGCCTCAGAGGGCTGCTCCATGCTGCTCTGGGTGGCCTGAATGAAGAGTAGGTGGGCCTGAGCATGGGCAGCTATGGGGGGCAGGTCTCCAGCCTCCCAGGCTCTGCGGTCCCCACCCCTGCAGTGAGCTTCAGGCTCATCTTGGACTATCCCTGGGCCTAGACCTAGAGGTGAGTCTGGCCCAGGCCATCTCCAGGGGTCACTGGTGAACCTGGACCTCTTCCTTCAGGCCCGCCCTGCCCTAGGGGCAAAAGTCCTTCCCATGAGCCAGCTGGAGCGCTGGCTGGGCTTCCAGGAGATCACTTTCCTGCTTATCCAGAACACCAGCACCACCGTCTACAGATGCCAACTTGTAAATAAGTAAGTACCTTTGATTTTTTTCCCATTTAAAAGTAGCTCCCTTAGGAAATGTGAAGTGGTATCTCATTGTTATTTTGATTATTAGGATATTGAGGACCTATTATTTTTTGACACTTGGCCAATTTTATGTTTTGTTAGGCTCAGTATCTAGTCAGGTATTTTTCTCATGTTATTTAGTTTTTGACTACTTTAGAATGTTACTTGATTGTGTATTGTTTATAACAACCTCTTATTGGGTAGAGGATTTCCACGTGTTCTCTGATAATCTGTAGGATAATTTCTCATTTGGTTGATTGTTTCCTTTGTTGTACAGAAGCTTTTCAGTGTGATAAGCTTCAGTAGTGTCAGATTGGTCATTCTGGCTTTTTTTTTTTTTTTGCCTTTGATGTTGGTGTTTAATAAAAACAATTATTTCCAGAACCCAGTGGATTTGCCAGTGTTGTCTCCTTCTCTCCCTCCCTCCCTTCTATCCTCTAATGTTCTCACCCTTTCTCTTTTGCTCTCTTCTCCTATCACTGTCTTCTGTTTCTCTATTTTGTTCTCTTTTTGCAACCTGGAAGCATAGATCGATATCGCCCTGAATATATTTTCTCCCTGTTTTCTTTTCTTTTTTTTAAATAATTTTATTAAATCATAATTGTGTACATTGGTGCAATCATAGGGCAGAATGTGCTTCATATACAATCAGAAATATTTTGATCATAGAGATAGCCTTCATGGCATTTTCTTGATCACTATATAAAGACATTGATACTCTACATATAACAAGTTTCACCAGTACCCTGCTAAGATGCACCATAGGTGTGATCCCACTAATTACCCTCCCTCCACCCCTCCTCCCCCCTCCCCTCCCCTCCCTTTCCCTTTTCCCTGTATTCTTGTGCTATAATTGGGTTTTAGCCTTCATATGAAAGCTATAAATTAGCTTCATATTAGGGCTGAGTACATTGGATGCTTTTTCTTCCATTCTTGAGATACTTTGCTAAGAAGAACATGTTCCAGCTCCATCCATGTAAACACAAAAGATGTATGGAACAGAATAGAGAACCAAGAGATGAATTTATTTTTCAACATCGTTTCTGTACCAATTGAGCAATATATAGTTTTTCTTTTTTGCTTTCCCAATTTTGTGAATTATATTGATATTTTCTAATATTTAAACCATACAACATCTCTATTTTCTTTTTTTGTAATAGTCTTGTGCAATTTTTATATTAAAAATTAGCATCCCAATATAAACTATGAAATGTTTCTATAAAATGCACATATTAAGGCATCTTTTCCTTTGCAGACTGCTTCACCTGAGTTCCACAAGTTCTGATTGCTCTATTGCTTTTCATTGTCTTTCATTTTATTTATTTATTTTTATTAAGTCATATATACATAGATCATGAATACATTTATGCATATGTGGGGTACAATATGTTGTTTTTTTATACAATTTAACGTGCTTACATCAAACTAATTAATACAGCTTTTGGCTGATTTACTGGATTATTGTGTTAAGACATTTATGTTCTACACTTGATAGATTTGACTTGTACCCTTGCAATATGCTCCATAGGTGTGGTCCTGCTGTTTACCCTTTGCTTCAGTGGGAGGTTATTTTTGTCAGTAAGAAATCCACATATCTCAAGTGGAACTATTCTGGAAGATTATTTTTACATTTTTTCAACTATTTTAACTGACTAATTTTATTTCAAAAGTTATCTTTTTAAATTTTTAATATAATTTTTAAAATTTTTAGTTGTTATGGTTACATAATAATTATACATATTGAGGGAGTAAACAAGATTTTTTGATGCAAGCATACAGTGTATAATGATCAATTCTGGGTAATTGAGATATTCATCACCTCAAACAATTATCACTTTTTGTGTTGGGAACATTCTAACTATTCCCCTAGTTTTTTCGAACTTTGTAATTAATTATTGTTAACTATAGACTCCCCATTGTGCTGTTGAACACAAGATCTGTGCCTTCTATCTGGCTGCGTTTCTGTGCCCATTAACCAACCCTTACTAATTCCCTGATCCTCACTTCCCTTTTCAACCTCTGGTGATCAATCCCCGTTCTATTTACTATCTCTATGGCTCAACACACACAAATCAATAAACATGATCTACCAAATTAATAGAATTAATAACAGAAACAATAATCATATCAATAAATGTAAAAAACAATGATAAAATTTAGCATCACCTCAAGATGAAACATCTCTCAAACTGGGTATAGGAAGAATATACCTTAGAATAAGAAAAGCCACGTGTGACATACAACTGGCATCTCACTGAGTCAGCAAAAACTGAGAGCTTTTCCTCTAATATGTGGAACAAGACAAGGGCACCCAACTTCACCACTTTTATTCAACATAGTAGTAAAATCCTAGCCAGAGCACTTAGGAGAAAGAAATAAAAAGCATCCAGCCTGGAAAGAAAGAAATCAAATTATACTTGTTTGTAGACAATATGATCTTACAGTTAAAAAAAAGAACCCTAAAGACTCCACAAAAAACAAAAAACTATTACTTTATTAGAACTGATAACTAATTCAGTAAAGTTGCAGGATGTGAAGTCAAAGTACAAAATCAGTGGCATTTGTATATGCCAATAGCAAACAATATGAAAAAGAAGTCAAGAATGTTTTTGTAATTTTATTCTTAGCTATAATAAGTAGAAACATTCTTGACTAAAGAATTATCTCTAAATGAAAGATCTCTATGTTGAAAACCATGTACAAGGATGAAGAAATTGAAGAGGTGCAAATTGGAAAGATACCTTGTGTTGATGAGTTGAAGAATCAATGTTGCTAAGAGGACCATATCACCCAAAGCAATGTACAGATTTCATCCACTTCTTAAATACCATTGACATTCGTAACAGAAAAAAATGGTCCAATAATTCATATAGGACCATGATAAGGCCCAGATTAGCCAAAACAATACTAAGCAAAAAGAACAAAGCTGGTGGCATCACATTACTTGACTTCAAATTATACTGCAGATATGTAGTAACCAAAACATCACAGTACTGGCATAAACGCAGATACGTAGACCAATGGGACAGAATTGAGAACCAAGAAATAGATCCATGTATTTTCAGTGGACTCATTTTTGACAGAGGCACCAAGAATATAGACCGAGGAAAGATAGTCTTTTCCAAAAACTGTGTTGAAAAACTGGATATGTATATGAAGAATAAAGAAACTAGACCCCATCTCTGACTATATACAAAAATTAGTTCAAAATGGATTAAAGACTTAAATATGAGACCTGAGACTCTGAAAGACTAGAAGAAAATACTGGGGACATCCTTGCAAATTGTTCAACTGACAGGGAATTAATAACCAGAATATATAAGGAACTCAACTCAATAGCAAAAAAAAAAAAAAAATCCAATTAATAATGGGAAAAGACGTGAATAGACATTTCTCAAAAGAAGACACACAAATACTCAACAGGTATATGAAAAAAAAACTACAATGAGATATCATTTTACCCCAATTAAAATGGTATTATCAGAAAGAAAATGGCAAATGCTGCCAAGGATGGCAAGGACAAGGAAAACAGTGCACCTTGCACACTGTTGGTAGGGATGTGAATTAGCAGAGCCACAGTGGAAAACAGCCTGGAGGTTTCTCAAAAAACTGAAACTAGAACTACCATGGGACTCGGAAATCCCACTGCAACACATATATCCAAAAGAATCAAAAGACACCCGCACTCCCGTATTTTCTGCAGTACTAGTCACAATAGCCTAAATATGGAATCGACCTATGTGTCCATCAGCTGATGCCTGGCTAAAGAAAATGTGGTATATATACATGCATGTACACAATGGGATATTATTCAGCCATAAACATGAATGGAGCTCTGTCATTCGCAGTCATATGTATGGAATCAGAGGACGTCATGTTAAGCAAACTAAGCCAGACCCGGAAACACAAATGCTCATTTCTCCCTCATGTGTGGGAGAAAACATTGCTCTCACACATTACCCTTTGCAAGGAAGTTTTGTCATCCTCCACTAACCTTTTATGTTTGTTTCTTGGTTTTGCATTCCTGCCCTCCAGTAATGGTTTAAGTTTAAATGTCCCTTCCCTGCATTATGATGGCTTGGTGTTTTGTAGGTGAATAATTTTTATCTACTCTACAGCAGAGAAAAGGCAAATTTGTTTGCTTTTTCCCAGCACTGGACATTTACTCTTTGTGGACATGGACGCCCTTCAAGTCTGTGGAAGCCCAGACGCTCGGCTCCTGGGACCCGTGTGCATGTCTGTGCCCTGTTGGGTAGGCATGGAGTCAGTCAGACGTGCCACTCTTATTTTAAGTGACCTCTTTGGTTCTGACTCTTGGGGTATGTTTGGGGGGGTCCTCTTCTAAGTTAATTATTAATTTAATTTTTTCTTCCAACTTTTTAGGTTATTTATGTTACTTTTACAGTGGATGGTAGCTATTACATGTTACCATGCTCCACGGAGCCCATCAGTATTTTGCAAAGCCTGCTCTGTGCCATTTATCAGACTTCTAATACATGCTGTTTACTGAGGTTAGAATCTGCCTCTGGCCTGAAATTTACTCTCATAATGAGTTATAACCATTGTCTGCATATTTATTTATTTCATAAAATTCTAGCTCATATGACAGTCACTATTTGAAAACCTTTATGCTTTAAATCTAATCTCCTCAAATTGAATTATCATATTTTTTCTGTTTTCAATTTGTTATTTTATGAAAGTGGCGATTTCCCTCTCCCCAAAGTGCTGCCCCGCATTGGCAGTGTCACTAGCTTTACATTTTCCACCCTTTTTTGAGTATCTTCCTCCTTTCCATATCACCTGCTGCACTTCAAAACATTTTATGGTTTCTCCCAGTTCCTTTGTTCCTGGCTTTTAATCCCGCAGCTGGGCTTCCTCCCGAATTCATTAATTTGTTTCTCCTTAAATCCCCAAATTTCTTGTCATCTTTTCTGCCTTTACTCCAAGCACTCCAGAGCCTCCGCTTTCTTACCCCTCTCCTTTCTACACACCTTGGGCCCAGCAGCCCCTTTCTGTGACTCCGTTCAGCCTTGTAGGTGCCTTCAACTTCAAATATCAGTAATGACACATCTAGCATGAAGTTAACTGAAATGCTTATCTTTCTGAGAAGGACATAAGCTGAATCTGGCAACAAAATGCAAACAATGGCGACCGTTTGAACTAATTTGGAAGATTGGTATGCTTAGAAGAATAGAAGAAAAGGTAGTCATTAGGGTTCTATTTTAATCAAATGGAATAGCATAGGTGCAACCTCCTAAGACAATGCCCGTATTTAAGAGCGTTCAATAAATGGTCAGCTACTTCACAGCAAGTAGAGGGCCGTGGGGAAGGTGCTGTATATACCTTATGGCAGAACGTATTTGCAAGGACATGTTTTGGGGTCACAATTATTTGGTGACATTTCTCTTAAGGTGGTTTGTGGATTTACACAGATTGAGTTGCCTGGCTATCGCAGAGATGTAACAGCATGTCTGGGCCTAATTGAAAAGATATTTCTAAAATAGGGTCTTTTGAAGTCAGAGTATTAATGATGTCATTCCTTGGAAGACAGTTGGAATTATTCCATTGTGACTTTCTTTACTCATTTTCTAATCTTTTCAGTGGAAAAGAACCAAATTATTTTGTTTTCTCTTTTAATCATACTCTAGTAACTTGTAAATTTTATTATGCATTTAAATGGGACTAAGATTTAAGATTTTGAAAGTAGAGCATTGGAAGTGAGATAAGCATTATAAAAACAGAGACCTCAAACTGTGTATGATGCAAATGCATAGCTAATCTAAATGAGATTTCTATTTAAAGTACTTCCACTCAAGCTTATACTGCATGTGGCCATGCTTATTAGAAAGGTGTTGGTGCATCTTTCCCATTCAATCTTAGCTTATAGCTTTCATTAGTTTATATACAATGGTCACTATGGTACATAAAATGCCTCTTCTGGGCCAGGCACAGTGGCTACACCTATAATCTCAGCACTCGGGAAGGCCAAGGCAGGTGGATTGCCTGAGGTCACAGGTTCAAGACCAGCCTGAGCCAGAGCAAGATCTCGTCTCTAAAAAGAGCCGGATGTTGTGGCGGGTGCCTGTAGTCCCAGCTACTTGGGAGGCTAAGGCAAGAGAATTGCTTAATCCCCAGAGTTGCTATGAGCTATGATGCCATGTCATACCATGGCGACAAAGTGAGACTCTGGTCTCTAAAAAATAAAAAAAGAACATAAAATGCCTCTTCATATATTGTTCTTGATGATCAATATTTAAGTTTCCATTCGTTCTTAGAAATCACTGTTTGATACACACACATTTTTAGTTCTTTTACTTAATTCCATGCTTAAAATAGAAGGGCAAAGTATAAAGGGAAAACATGAAGTTTAATTCTTTACCCTGGATCATGCTTCTCCACATTTCAATGAGCCGGATCAATTTACTTGGAGTTGTGCACTCAGGAAGCACAGTTCACCCAGCATCTGCCTTTCCGACATCCCTTGACTGTCACCAGACTTGTTGGGTGGTATCATATTTTATTAACTGAACATTTGTATTGAAAAGGTTTTCATTGCTGTGCTTAAGGAAGAACAGAGACTGTAGCCACATTCTTCGGATCCGAGCTCGTCGAGCAGCCTCTCTGCTTCCTTAGCTGCTTCGTGTCAGGCAGCTTTTTTCAGTTGCTGTAGTTCACAGATGGCCCATGACTGGAAGGAGGTGTGGTAAAGTTCGGCATGATAAAATATTCCTGATTGGAGAATCAAGACCTTTGACCTCTGGTTCTAGATGAGCCAGTAATTTTCTGTCTGACCTAACCAGTCCCCTTAACCTCTCTGAGCCTGGTTTCCTTCTCTAAAGAATAGGATGACCTAGACTTAGTAAGTTTCACTTTGACTGTGGAAGAGGGCTCTAAAATTACTGGATTGTGACCAATACCTCCTCGTAATAAGATATCCATTTGTCTTAACATTTATTTACCAAAGCCTTCTGTAGCACTTACGGATAATGTCCTAAGTCCTTAATGAAGATGAAACTATTTTAATCCTCAAAAATCATGTTGAGAGAAGGTACTATTATAATTCCTATTTAATAGATCTAGAGATTTGTGAACAGAGGTGAAGCTAGAATTCAAAGCCACGCAGCACGCCCTTGGGTCCAGGCTCTTCAACATTGCTACATACTGACGTCTGGTCCGTCTAGAACACATCAGATTTTTCTGGTGGGCTTTGTGGAAGGGCATTACATTACTGTGTTGTGGAAGAATTGCAGCTATATAAAGAACTGACATTCAGGAGATCTAGTTTCTTCAATGATCGAGAACAACAGAATCCTCTTTTATAAGCTTCATGTTGAAAATTTTTCACAAAGCCATGTGTTTTATTCACAATATTCGTTAAATAAACAACAACAACAACAAGAATAGAGACAGGTAGAAAAAGAGCAAAGATACCTGAGACCCTGGCTGCAATTAGAGCTCAAGAGTGCTCATGTTGGGCATCCTTAGATGTCTGATTGCTGGTTTTGCTTATGTGTAAACATAAGTTGCTGTGCTAAGCAAAAAATAATTATAATGGATTCATTTAATCATAATGCAGCAAAGTTTAACTTGTTAATGTTTCAAACTTGCAGATGAAGCTTTCCCTGGGGCAGCCTGTCTGACGGTAGCCAGTAAGTGCCTGACCTACTTACTGGCTTTTTGGAAGGTTGCTTAAATGCCTCCCAGGATAGAGTAATACACGGAAAACCCTAGAACTCATTTATTTTTAGGTTGTGTGTGGGGGGGTTCATACATCACAGAAGGTAATCTTGTTCATGCTTGCAGGTTACACCTAGGAATGAGTCAAAAATTAATTCTTAATAACTGAACTAAGCATTCTTAATGGCGGGGAGACTAGAGGATTTCACATCCGGAGGTATTTTGTTTGAAACACTCTGGTTAAGTATAGGTGAGCAAGGGAGCCCTCCTCCCCTTCTCTGGACATTTGCTTTCGTTGTAACCTAGACTTTCTGGTGTCTTTGTCAGCATAGATGACTCGCCCTCCTCTGGTTAGGCAATGGCAGAGATGAATGGTAGTGATCCTGGCTTTTAAAGCAAAGCATATCTTTACACTGAGTGAATCATGAGTTTGTGTCTGTGTTGGAACCCTCAGTGTCTTGGCCTATACACATCACCTGTTGACTGATTAAAAAGTAAAGTCATGGGGGAAGGATTATATTTTACATGAATCTATAAGAAGGGACCTCAAGTTGATTTAATGGAAAAAGATGCTGTTCTCTCAAGTGTCAGACTCCCAAAGGCTCCAGGTGCTGCTGAGTCCCATCCAGAATGGGTTCAAGGAGGCTCAAATCAACCCAGGCGTACAACCAGAGTGGCCTTCCTCAGAGCACTTGGACGCCACGTGAGAGGAGCCCTCTGTAGTCGATGCAAGTGAACAAGAGGAGAGAAAAGTGAACAGTTATGAGCAAAACCAAACTCCTCATTCCCTTTCCAGGAACTCGTATTCCTTTAAAGGTCCTCCAGTGCAGTCACACCATCTCACTTCCTCTTCCTTTTCCTTTTCTTTTTCTGTCTCTCCTTTTGCCCTCCCCACTTGCCCTGTTCCTCTCTTGCCCTCTGTCTCTCCTCCCCTCTCTTCTCCCTGTCTTTAATTCTTCAGCCTTCACCTGAAACCCACTCCCAGCTTTGTGACTCGAGCCCCTCGTGGGCATGTTTAGCACCCGGGGCTGTACGTAGAACCTCGTGCCTTCTTAAGGACGGAGCACGCTTGCTTTATCCTCATCTTCTGCAACCTGTCCAACAATGTGTGTTGGGCTGTACTTTAAAGTTTTTCTCTAAAACCAGAAAATTCGTGAGATAAGAAAAACAAGGGGGAGATTTGGAGGGAGTTCTAGTTAACCTTTGTTATGTTTCACAGACAAAATAAGAGTCACCTCATCTTTTGTTTCCAAAATCACAAGATTGGCTTTTCACAGAAGGGCTAAGACACCTTGCTCCTCTGAGCCTTTCCTGGACGCCTGGCTTCCCAAGGCGTCTTTTCATCATAGTCTCCTGAGGTTCCATGTAATACCTATCGAGCCTAACTAAAAATTCTGTTTTTTCCTCTCTATCCATATCCATGGCCTTGCCAAACATATTTTATTGTCTCAAATGCTGCCCAGTGTAGGAACAAAGGCATCATGAAGTTTCCCTTACGGAAGAAGAGCGGCTGTGGGTTTGGGGAACCGTCCCGGTGGGGTGCTGACTGTGTGTGCAGAGATGTAGCGGCTCTGCGCCTGGGGCTCAGCAATCCCATTTTACCGTAAAGCAGAGGTCTACCATCAGGGCATCCATCCTTCCCACCCTTCCCTGCACGTGTGTTGCCTGAGTCTTCTACCCGGTTCTCCTCAGTCCTTGACTCCCCATCACTTCCCGTGGCTCACTTCTTCCCTTGTGCTGGCCAGCCTCGCCACTGTGCTTACACGTTCATCCCTGGCTTTCCTGAGCACTTGGTAACTTGCAGTTCAATACTGTGGAGTGTTTTTTTCTCCGGCAAGAGCTGCTGAAGAGGTAAAATGAAGTGAATATACAAAACCTGAACAGTGTCAGTGCTGGTGGGTTTTGGCATGAACTCCCTCTAAAAGACCCAGTAGGGAAGAGGGAAGACCAAGCTGGGCTGTTCCTTTAAGAAAGCAAAGAGATGCATCATACCCATAGGTTGAAGTAATAACTCTGTTGAGATTAACCATGCAAGACTTCTTCCTATCAGCCTGCTGCTGTTTTAAGACAGTAGATGGCTGCCTTGCTTATGGAGCAGAGGAAGGTAAGTGTAAGAAATCAAGCAATAGTGCCACTCACCTGTTCTAAGTGTGAAACATGTCCTTTAAATGACCTCGACACGATTACCACTGCTGTCCTTGTCCTCTCTGATAATTGTTCTTTTCTTTTGCTTTCAGCTTGGGGACCTACTTCACAAGCTACAGTTCGTCCTGACGTACGTGGCTCCTTGGCAGATGGCTTGGGGTTCTTCGTTCCACGTGTTTGCTCAGCTCTTTGCCGTCCCCCGTATCCTTTCTGCTTCTGTTTTCACCCCCAAGCTGAGATTCAGATTTTATGGAAGCAAGATTTTCATTGACCCCTGGCCATGAAAAGATTTTAGTCTCTTTGTTTTTTTTGAGACAGAGCTTCAAGCTGGCACCCTGGGTAGAGTGCCGTGGAGTCACAGCTCACAACAACCTCCAACTCTTGGGCTTCAGCGATTCTCTTGCCTCCGCCTCCCAAGTAGCTGGGACTACAGGCGCCCACCACAACGCCCAGCTATTTTTTGGTTGGAGTTGTCATTGTTGTTTGGCGGGCCCGGGCTGGATTCGAATCCACCAGCTCTGGTGTATGTGGCTGGCGCCTTAGCCGCTGAGCTACAAGCTCTGGGCCCGAATTTAGTCTTTAAGATTACATTCTAATCAGAACATGAGGAGGCACTTTGGATTCCCTTTAGAACCCTCAGCCTTAAATGATGTTTCTTAATTTCGAACTCTTCCTGCTTCTTAATGCATATTCAGGAGTCACTCTTGTTTTTCTGGTCCTTTGATTTCCCATGCCCAGATCTGTATTAAGATTGTCCTGTCTTTTAAGTGGAAAGTTATTATTTAAATGATTGTTGACTTGTGCAAAATAGGGCAAGTCGATTTCCTGTTATTAAATATTGTGGATGGGGTTGATATGTTTAGTATATTAGTATAGATGGCATATTATATTACTAATATAGTGTATAATATATTACACATATTATATATATGATGCTTATGATATATGCTGTAGTTATGTTCAAAAGCTTGGAACTAGGTACAGAAAATTATCTAAATATTTTTGAAGATAAAAAATAAATTATGGTGTTGTATTTGTTATTACCCAAGAAGCCTTGATTTTCTTGTATAATTTAAAGTATTTACATAATAGTGTTTTAATTTACTTCAAAATAAATTTGGGATGCTCCTTTTAAAGATCATTTTGATGTAGATAACTAAATTTTTGTGTGTGTATCATACATGCACCTGGAGGGGAGAGAGAGAGAATGAGAATGAGGAAAAAAATACTCATGAAGAGAGGCATTAATTTAAAATTTTTTGACTCAATTAAAATTTGGCCTCCAAGTTGCCCCTTTCCACTGACTTTGTGCCTTTAACCCTATGCTTCCCCAGAGGTGGTTTAAGGATCGCTTGCATCAGAAGCTCCAGAGAAACGTGTTAAATAAATATAGATTGCTGGGCCCAGTTTATACTTTTAAAATCCAATTTCCTGAGGTAGGAGCCTGGAATCCATCCCTTCCCAAGATTCTCTGGTGATTCTCATGCCCACTCACGTATGTGAACTGTGGTTCGAAGCTCTGGCGTCCACGTGGACGGTGATTGCTGTTAGCTGGTTTGAATGACCACTCATAGCTTTCTCCCGTTTGAAATTTATGTAAGGCGTATTAAGGTAATTCTTAAAAAGAATCTCTGGGACCTGTACAGGGAGGGAAATATGCCTGGGACAATCGTTAAGTGATAAAATATTCCAGATTTTTAAAAATGGTGTACTCCAGGCTCATTTGCTTTTTGAAAAACATCTTGACCATAGCAGAGCTGGCCTCACAGTGCACATTGTTCTGTGTTCTACCTTAGACCTCCATCGATGTTTCTGAAGTTATTTGGCAGAACAAACTAAGGGGAAAAAATTGGCAAAAGCCTGGGTTTCTGCACCACTTTTTCCCTTTAACTGAAGTCATTTTCTATAATTTTAGTTTTTCTAAACAGAGTCCTTTAAAACAAAGACACTGGTGTGAAATTTTCAGGTGATTTTTATTTATTTCTGACATGCCTAAGTTTTCCTGTCTAGAATGTAAATCGTGTCCATTGCATAGAATAACTGCATTGATGCAGATCTGTGTCAGAGAAGGAACACTGAGAATTTGAAACTTGAAGCTGTGCTTCCCAGTTTCGTCCTAATTGTGGACCCCTCTGTCTGCAGCATTTCTTGTCGCTGTGGACGCCTTGTTAGGTGAGTTCAGGAATGTTAATTACTCCTCCTTGTTCCACAGCTGAATTGAGACTGGGGCGCCTTATCTTTCCCTTACTCCTGTGTGTGCACTGAGGGTTCATACAAAGAAACGCGCGTGATCTCTGGCACTTTCTCTGCCCTGTCAGAAGAAAAGCAGCCTTAAAATTTATCTCAATTTGCACACAGTGCACGTTAAGTCTAAGGACTTTTAGGATGTGTAGATTCATTCTCTTACGAAACTGAAACATTTGAAATGTAGATTTTATTGGGCATTTAGAACAGTCAATTGGTCCCCTTGCTACATTCCTGAAACTGGCTCTGTCCCTTCTGCGAAGATACGGAGGGAGCCTTCAGGGGAGGCTGGCTGCTGTCTATTACGAGTGACAAGATCCTCACCTTTCTCTGCCTTACCCACAGACATCTCCCAGCCTTCCTCAGTTGTAAGGGTAGATATTTGCTACTTGGAGGCCAGCATTATATTGTCCAGAATATACTGAGATAAATCTTGAGGAACCTGGATGCATATGCCACCCACATGAACCTATTAAGTTACTAAATGTCAGCCCTGGGTCTTGACTAATTTTGGAATGTTAATTATTTTATAACTCTATTAAGAAGCGATGGGCACCATCTCAACATTGAGAAGGGACTAATTTGCTCTGTTTGGGGATTGAATTAGCTTTCGGGCCAGCAGGGCACCGTTTGGTAAATTGCTTTTTCCAGGACACACGTGCTTTCCCGCTTTGTATACTCTGTTGGCTTTTGAGCTTGTACCCTCCGGGGAAAGTTGAGAATGCTCACCCTTTTAGTGTGTGTACCGACCAGGCAAGACTGTTGTTGTCTAGTAATTACACAGACTTAGCCAGATTATCTCTGTTTGACCTTTATATTGGGAAGGCCACTTTCAACTTGGCACATCCTTTTGAGCCCCTAATGAATTTTTTTAATCTTCTAATTATTAACATTGATATTTTCATTTTAAATGTGCTTTTAAATGAGTCACCATTTACCTCTTAGCTACTTTTTTGGAAAGAATAAAGAGAGCTTTGGATGCCCACTGATCTTAGGAATCCCTATTTCTTGGTACCACCTTACCAATACTAGTGACAGCCTTTCATGCTTTCCCGGAGATTCTTTTATTTCCTTATTGATTTTCCCCCAATAAAATATCCTCTCTATTCACTTTGGCTCCCCCTCTAAACTGTTAAACTTTATGTCCTTTCCTACCACACTGAGGTTTATTTTTAGGCTAGTGTTGTTACTTTTCTCACTTCCTAATTTCTAGATAATTGTTTCTGGCATTTAAGAAATGTACAGCAAAATCTTTGAGAAAATTTTAGAACGAAAAAGAACAGTAAGATCAGTGCCTGCTGCACCGCACCCAGCCCCGACTCCTCTGGATTTCGTCGGGGGTTTTCTGTGGGCCCCAGAGCGTCCTTTGTCCCCTGGAGCGGGGATTCACCTTCCCGGGAGGGCAGAGAGAACAACACCTCTGATGTGACTGTGCTGTCTAGTAATTCTCTCAATATCTTTACTCCATGACTTCTCCCAGGCAACTCCTTTTTCTTCAGTGACAAGGCCGTAGCTAATTTGTTGTCTTTCGTGGTAGACGTAGTCAGGTATTTTCGACTTTCAGAAGAGAAAACTGATGAGCGATGATGGATATCGCAACAGCATACTTCTCTGTTTGAACCTAGGTCAAGGTAGAAAAGAATTGGATTAAAATTGCAGCAAATTAGAGATATTTTTGATACCTAAACATTTCCACACTGGAATGGAAATCCATTATTAATGGAGGATGTGTCATTTCACTCCTGCAAATGTCTGGGAATAAATAGAAAAGCAAAGGCACAGTTACTCCTAACACAAAAATCTGACCTTAAATCTCTGAAAATACAGGGTGTCCATAATGTTTGTGTGCAATTTAAAACAGTTGTCTATAAAACTATTAAAATAGCTGTCTATTTTAATATGGACACTCTGTATATAGCAAAGTGTGGATAGCACAAATCTCACTCCCTTTTCTATAATTTACATTTAAATCGGGCTTCTAAGGGACCCCTTTTTCCAATCCCATCCTTGCCACAGAGTTTGCTTTACATTATGTTAAAGCGCTCAGAAGCCTGAGTTACTTCTACGTTGTTGATAATGAGATACGGGGTCTTCCTACCTGGGCTGAACATCCCTTTTTTACTCTATGTCAGAACTTTCTGAACATCAGCTACAGAAATAAGAGCTCTAGCAAGAGAGTTGCAGCCATCCCCACCCTTCAGGAAGGAAGGTCAGCAGGAGCGGTCAGGTCAGATGTGTGGGAGAAGAATCCGAGCCCGCATCCCCTAGGACAAGGAAGGCGCGTGTGGGACCCGGGCAGTCTGCCCTCTGCCAGCCCACAGGCTCCTGAGCACCCCTGCCCCGAGGAGGGGTCACAATTGCCAGCTGCAGGTCTCTGATGATGGAGGGAGACGAGAAGACCCGCCTGCTGGAGAACTGCCGCTCTGCCTCCCTCCCCCGGATTGCCAGAGACTCACTGGGCTTAAACCAACAGCGACAGACACAGAGTTGAACATTGAGCCCTTACGTCTCCGTCAAGCAGGCTGTGTGACACTGCGGCAAAACTCATCCTCGTGAGAGTGCCAACGAGGAAACTTGGGCATAGAACACTGCGACTCGATGTGTAGATGTTTCTGGTTATAAACCAGACATAAATGGAGCCACTGGTGTTCAAAGTATGACATACACAGAGGGTGCCAAAAAATGTGTGCACATTTTAAGAAAGGAAAAAGCTGTATTCAAGCTTTCAAAAACATACCAGTAACGAAAGATGAACCCCAAAGTCAGGCTGAGCGTCTCTGACAACTGCAGTGGTCAAATGGGACTCGAATGTGCAAATTCAGGGCAGCGTTTTCCTTCTTAAAATGTTTGCTGCTTTGGGGAACCAACTGTATACACACACATGCGTTTGAACAATGAGAAAAGATTCTTTGAGAAACACAAGTGTAATTTAATTATTTATAAGGCAACTTTGTGCTTTAGTGAATGTACCACAGTGTTTTATTCAGCTAATGATACTTCAGTGAAAAGAAACTTTTCTTTTCAATCCTTAGGTATTATATCTTTGCTGTGACTCAGACTTAGACCACTGGGATTTTTATGAGAATGACCTGGTTTCCACTGGGGTGGGGTGAGACCTAGCAGGTACTACTGAAAGTTTTAGATTTCTGAATCTCTATGTAGTGAGATTAAGTGCATGTCCTTTATTTTTTCTTTGGTGAAAAAAATGGCTTTAATGAAAACTAGACAAAATCCGAAATAATATCTATAAAATGTCACAATGATTTTTTCTTTTGCCTTAACTCAACATTCTCAGATTCTGCCATGCTTTTCTTTCAGACGATTGCCACGTCAATCTTCTCTACTCCACTGAGCCCATTTCTTGGGAGTGTCATTTTCATTACATCGTATGTCAGGCCGGTGAAATTCTGGGAGAAAAACTACAAGTAAGATCCTAAAATCAATGCTCACTTGCTTTTCTCAGGTTCGTGCTTCAGAAGCTCTTTTCCTTCCTCTGTTAAAGGCCCCGCTCGGGCTCCCCCACTGCTGTGGGGCCGGGCCAAGCCCATGTCCATCAATGACTTGCTCACTCCACTAACTCGGCTCCGGAAGGAACACGCGTGGTTGCAAATCCACCATCAGACGCCGGGGCAGGTTCCACTGGTGGTACAGGAGACGTGTGTTATCACTGCCAGGTCTTAGCAGTTGACCTAGGAAAGGCTGTTCAATGGCCTCGTTCGTGTCATTAGATGTGCTGAGGTGGCCCCTGGACAGCCTCTTTTCCTGTCTGTAATGTCCCTCTGGGAGCTCTCTAAACGCAGTCCTGTGCACGTGTGGGCTCACGACAGCCTGTGCAAGGGACAGCACCGATTTTCTGAGTCCCATTGGCCTTGTAAAAGATGATCTCTTCACTTTTTCTGGACTTTTAGGACAAGTTATAAATTTTTTTTTGAGGAAACAGTGGTGGATGCAGTGGGAGTGTTATTTGTAAGGGCAGATGAGAAGACTTAGTTCACTAAGTAAATTAATGATGTGTTGACCAGCTAGAGCAAGAAGGAAAGCCTGTGAGCGCTGAGACCTTGGTCACTCCGGGACAGAGACTTCCTCTGCCCGTCTGCCGTTCTGGGCTGTTACCGCTGAGCCTCACCCTTTCCTCAGCATGTCACCCTGAGGCGGACAGTAAATCGGGAGATCTGGGTTTGGTGTTTGCCCTGGAAGGTGGTGTGTAAAATGTTGGCTGGTAGTCAGAGCACCACGCAGCAGACTGCCTCACTTCCACCGCTTAACACTGACGAGGTCAAGCTCTCTTTCCTCAATTATAAAATAGAGGTGAAATGATAGGACCTATTGCATAGGCTTGTTGTAAAGAGAAAACAAGTTAATATCAGTAAGGCCCCTAGAACAGGGCCATATGATGTGAGATAAAATGATTACTCCCCTGACCCGTGCTGACAGGTGTTTATCATGACTGGCTGCATCTCCTTCTGGCAAACTCATTCAGAGGTGCCCTTGGGAAAACTAGCCACACAGAGAGAGCCAGTGTGGGGAACCAGAAGGAGGGGGAGGAGGTCCCTCGTGTTTCTGGAAGATTCGTCATCTTTTTTCTTTTTTTATTAAATCATAAACACACAGATCATGTATACATTAATGCATTTATGGGGTACAATGTGCTGATTTCATATAGAATTAGGAACACTTACATCACACTGGTTAATATAGACCTCATCTCATTTACTTAATTATTGTGTTAAGACATTTGGACTGTGGAGCTAGAATATATTCTTCTTAGCAAAGTATCTCAAAAATGGACGAAAAAGTATCCAATGTACTCAGCCCTACTATGGCCTAAAGATCTCATATGAAGGCTATAACCCAACTATAGCACAAGAATATGGGATGGGTGGGGTGGGGGGTGGTTGGGTGGACAGAGGGTAACTGGTGGGGCCACACCTATGGTGCATCTTAGAAGGGTACAGGTGAAACTTACTAAATGCAGAATACAAATGTCTTCATACACTAAGAAAATGCCATGAAGGCTATGTTAAACAGTTCCATGAAAACATTTCAGACTGTATATGAAACCAGCACATTGTGCCCCTTGATTGCACTAATGTACGTAGCTATGATTTAATAAAAAAAATTATAAAAATAAATAAAATAAAAATTTTTTTAAAGCGTTTATACCAGAAAAGCATAGACTAAAATCTGAAATATGCATGCTATTGGCAACCCACAAGCACATCCCAAGAGGTTCTAGAATTGTTTTAAAAGGAAAAAAGAATCAGTATGTGTAAGGTGTCTTAAAAGGAAGATCTTTGGATACTGGGGCTTGTTGTAGGAGTTGGCAAGTGTCCTTGTGAAAGTAGCTTATCTGGCATACTATAGTTGTGAAGAATTCCTTGCAATAGTTCTTACCACAGGCATGTATGAGGGCTCCATTAGAGTTTGACATAAGTCACTCCATTTTGACACTAACAACTTTCACACCCTCTACTATCTTCTAAAACCAGGAATGGATGATTGAATCTTTCTCACATCATATCACTCTGACCTCTTCTTTTGCCTCTTTCACATTTAAGGACTCTTGGGATTATATGGAACTTACCTATGGAATTCAGAACTATTACCTTATTTTAAGATAAAATGATTAGTAAACTTAATTCCTTCTGCTCTCTTAATTCCCTTTTACCCAGTAAAATGACATATTTACAAATTCTAAGGATTAGGCTGTGGACGTTAGGAGTATTTGGGGCTGGGTTAAGGTGGAACATTATTTTGCCTACAACAGTATCTAATAATAACATAGATTCAAAATATATAAACAAAGAATTGAACTAGGAGAAAATCACAGGCCAACGATTTAGCGAAATATTTTCATGTATCTCAGTAATTGCTAGATAATCAGACCAAAAACAACTATTAAAGACATTGAAGATTTGAACAATATAACTATCAAACTGATTAACAGATATTTTTAAACCCAATATCCAACAACTGGGACAAAGACTTTATATTACAAATGTGAGACATTTATGAAAAGTGACCACATACTAGGCCATAAAGTAAGTCTCAACAAGTTTTAAACAATCAGTTTAATATACAAGTCCTCTGAGCACAATGCAATTAAGTTAGAAAACAGTAATTCAAAAACACCATAAGACATTTTCATGTAAAGACATGTTTCTAAATAATTCATGGCCTAAATTCCTAGGCCAAAGCAGGAGGATCACTTGAGCACAAGAGTTCCAAACCAACCTAAGATCTATTTTTAGTCTCTATCAAAAATAGAAAAAAATTAGTCTGGAGTGTGGCAGATCCTATGTTCCAGCTATTCTGTTGGCTGAAATAAGAGGGTCCCTTAAGTCCAGGAATGTGAGCTAGGCTGATGCCATTGGCATTCTAGCTTGGGCACAGAGACTCTGTCTCAAAAAAAGAAAAAGAAAAAAAATCATTGATTAAAGATAAAATTTAATTAAAAAAATAAAATAGTTACATGCAAAAAATAAAAATACCACATAATAGAACCACTAAGAAGTAAAAATATCTATAAGTTTAAATACTTACTTAAACTTAAAAATAATGTAAGTTTAAATTATAAAAGAATATAAACTGAATATCAAAGTCCTAAAGCATTCATTTTAAGAATTCGGAAACAGGGCAGAGCCTGTAGCTCCATGAGTAGGGTGCCAACCCCATACACAGAGGGTGGCCAAACGCAACAACAAAATAAATAGCCAGGCATTGTGGCAGGCCCCTATAGTCCCAGCTACTTGGGAGGCTGAGGCAAGAGACTCGCCTAACCCCAAGAGCTGGAGGTTGCTATGAGCTTTGATGCCATGGCATTATACCGAAGGCAACAATGTGAAACTCTGTCTCTAAAAAAAAGAATTCGGAAAGAAACAAAAATATAAACTTAAATCAGATAGAATCCAAGAAATAATAAGAGCAACAATAAATAAATGAATTAATAAAGATTTCATACTTAAGCTAAACCTTTAATTCTTTGGAAAACCTAATAAAATCAATAAATCTCTAGCTTCATTAGTCAAGATGAAACAGGTCCATACAAACAAAAACAGACTTAAGGATACACACAAATTTCATAACTGGACATTCAACTTTACTTGTATTATATTTAAGGATAAGATATAAATATGATAATCCTAAGTCCTTTTTCTAATAATTATTGGTTATGCCTTTTAAAATTTTCTTCAAATTAAAAAGAAAGGAAATGAAGAGCTCATTTACAATAACATTAATAATATAAAATCTCTAAAAGAACTTTAACAGAAATTGTGAATATATCTCAAAAAACTAGAGGCATGAAAATACTTCATGTAAAGAGATTTACCATGTTCCTGGAAGGGAAAAGAAAATCTACTAAAATAAAGATGTCAACATCACTATATTCATTATATAATAATTTATAAAATGAATAGAATTCTAATCAAAACTCCAAAAAGTCATTTTGTAAAATATAAAAGAATGTTCAAGGTAATCCTGAAAAGTAAATATGAGTTAATGGTCAATAATCTTTGGGAAAATAACTGGGACAACTTTTCCTGAAAACATTAAAATGTATTACAAGATGGTGATACTTTAAAATTTTTTTATTGATAGTGATTTAAAGACAGTTCTGTGGAACAAAACATGGACAAATAAGCTAATGTTTCCAAAGGAGTTTTTCAAATCAGTAGGAAAAAATATAATTCAATAAGTAATGGGAAATTATTTTGGGAAAAAAGGTAAAGGTAGACCTCTAACTCATATAATACAACCAAATATTATAGATAAGAACTAAAACACAAATACATATGAGAAAAAAATGCAAGCAAAATTTCCATCCATGGTGTATGTACTATCTCATGGTACAAAACATATAAAATCCATGAAGTAAAATTGAATTATTAGGCTATTTTAAATTTTATATGTAAAATCCATCTCAACTGGCTTAAACAAGTGAATAATTTAATGGTTCCTATTATTGCAAACTATAAAGGTAGTTCAGTCTTAGGCTCATTTTTATCAACGTTCTGATTTCAATTCTCTGCCATTTTCTCAAATCTTTTCTTCTTATACATGCTAGCTTTATCAGCAATGTGGCTTCCATCATGTTTACATAGTTTTAGTTAAGTCTACCACATAGACTTATGGTGTTATGTCTTACCACATAGAAAAGAGTTTCTTTCTCCCCATCTACTGCCAAAATCCTACTCATATGCATCTTTTAATAGTCACTATAACAAAAATAATACCATCCACTAGCTGGACTAGGCCCAAGTTCCATTCCCAGCAAGAAGGCTGGCATTATACCTTTATACTTAACCAAATAGGATCAATCCTTGGGCTGAGGGGTGAGATCATCCAAACCAAACTGCAGTCACAGAAGATGGTTGGAAAGGAAAAAATTTAAAGGTTGGAGAAGTTCACTATAACAAGACTGACAAAATTAGTTATATAATGATACTAAATTTCAACATACAAAATCAATTCACTATTAACAAAGTCAAAAGACAAAGGCATAGGTAGAAAACTCATATGCATACTAAAATAAAATAATGGTAGAGTCCTCTATGAACCTCAGCTTTTGGCAATAAACTGTTAAGAGGATTTCACCAAATGGTATCATTTGGCAGAAATGTGGACAGATATTTCCATACAAGTAACAGCATATCTAGGAAAAAAGAATAAAGCTTTCTTAAAAGAAAAAGAATATTGGAATCACCACACATAATTTTTTGAAGACATAGCCCTCATAGTAACTCAGGGAGCTAACCTCAACTAAATAACATTATCAACATGTAAATGGCAACTGCTTTCAATTATGAAATCCTATGTAATGTTTAAATCTCTAAAACTACAGAAAGCCATAAAAGGTGAAAACAGATCAGAACAATAAGAGCATAGAAACAACATCCACACACATATCATACTTTTTGTTTGTTTGTTTGTTTTTAAGACAGATCTAACTCTGTTGATCTTGGTAGAGTGCTATGACATCATAGCGCACAGCAACCTCAAACTCTTGACCTCCAGAGAGCCTCTTGCCTCAGTTTCTCTATTTTTTAATAGAAACAGGGTCTTGCTCTTGCACAGGTTCGTTCTGAACTCTTGAGCTCAACTAATCCGCCTGCCTTGGCCTCTCAGAGTGGTAGGATTAAAGGCATGAGATAACTTGCCAAGCTCTCATATCATATATTTTGGGAAGTACTCTAAAACCTCTCAGGAATGAAACAGAATATAAATAAAATTAGTCATCTGATCCAAAAGTGAGAAAAACTGTTTAAGAGGTCTTAAATTAGTTTTAAAAATATAAGGCCTTTTTCATGACACATAGAAAAAGTTTTAATTATCAAAAGAAAGAGCAGAGAGAGGGAAGGAGGGGGTTGAGGATCTTGGTGTGTTACACACCTTTTAGGGGCAGGACACAATTACAAGAGGGACTTTACCTAATAAATGCAATCAGTGTAACCTGGTTCTTTGTACCCTCAATGAATCCCCAACAATTAAAATATATATATATATATATAAAGCAGAAAATATAAATAACATTGAAAACTAGGGTAAAGCTACTAAGTTATGTTACAATTTTAAAGGGAAAGTCAAAATTTTTAGTTAATCTTTGGGGACAGAAATCACATAATGCAATGAATAAGAAATGCCCCATATAATGCCATGGTGAGCCATAGACAAGCTAAGGTGATTTTTTTGTAAAAACTGGAGATCCAACAGTTTAAGACTGTCTCAAATAAAAAAAAAAGAAAGAAAGAAATACAGATCCATCATGAAATCACCATGATGAAGACCATCTTGTACAAATATAATGTACTTTATTCTTTTGAATGAATATATCATACAATTTTTATTTGACAGTTATGTGAATTTCTTTACTTTTAGTATAATTCTCCCATGGGTTTTTATGGGAGTTGGGGTGAGGTATCTGGCCATAACATAATACTGTTTGATTTTTTTACACAAGAGAAATAATTTCTTTTCAATAAAACATTAACAACCAAAATAAATTTCACAATTGGAGAAGAAGCAAGAGGGAGAAAAAAATTAATATGCTATTATGGTCTGCTTGGCTTTTGCCAAGTCAAGTGATCATCCCACTAAGTGAGATAAAAGTTCTCTGAAGGGACGAAACATCACTCTGGAAGAACCTCAGTATGAGAGAAGGGGAGTCTTCCAAGAGGATTGAAGAATAAGCACTTGTTAACCAGGGCAAGTAAGTGGGCAGTAAAACAGACAGGATTGGGGAGATTGCCAGGACCAGGACTTCCAACAGGAGGAGGATCAAGTATTTAGAGAAGAGCCATGCCTTTAGGACAACAGAAAGCTGCTAGTAATTAAAGAGCAAGAAGGAGAGTTCAGGTTCCAGACCATACGGTACCTAATTATATGCCTACTTTTATAGAAGGAACAATGAATGGGAATTAAGGAGTTTTAAGGAAGAGAAAGCCATGATTAAATTTGTTTTAAAATTATCACCAGAGTTATTGTGTGTAGAACCAACTAGAGGTAACCAAGCAAACATAAGGAATCAATCAATCAGTGAGGATGTTACTACAATGACTCAGATGACAGCAGTTTGAATTAATATGAGGACATTAGATGTGGAGAGTAGTAAATGAATAAGAGAGAACTGCAGACCATAAAAGTGGCAAGACAACAATGGATTAGATACACAACTTAACGGGGCGAGAAATGTTCCCCTAGATAAAGGACTGTGGCTTTAAGGAAACTAAAGAACACTGATCAGGTGAAGTGTAGAAGGGATAGGAGGGAAAGAATGAAGGTAAGTTACAGGGGTTGTTATTGGACAAGATAAGTATTCAGTGTCTTTAAAATATCTAGTAGAGATGTAACAAGTAGAGGGACCCTCACACAATTCCATGTGACATGCAGCTACCCTCATTCTTCAGATGAAAAGGCAAATACCCAAAGATATCAAAGCTTTTATCTAAACCCACATGACTAGTAAATAACACAGGTTATCATTCAACCCAAACTAGTCTAGCTCTAAAGTTCAGATTCCTTCCAGTACTCGACACTGTCATGGTAGCTAGGAATATAGAGGATGTCCATAAAGTTTGTGTGCAATTTACTATGTTAAACTATTTTAAATCACACATGAACTTTATGGACATCCTGTAATATGAATTTGGAGGGGAAAAAACCATAAGAAAAATAAAAACAATGTAGTGATCTAAAAGGATTGCCCAGTTTCTATCACACTCCCTGAACGTTATCATATAAATTAACAATCTGTTGTGGGTACTAGGGTTTTGTGGTTAGGAAGCAGCAGCTAGAAGTAGAATGGAATGGAACCGGAAAGAAAAAATAGGGGTGGGGGATGAGGAGGGAAGGCAATGATTTAAGATTTATTGGTAGCTAGACTATAATGTAGTAATGAATAAGCACATGGAAGCATACAGTAGGATTCCAAAGACCTTTTTAGAGGTTGTTCAAGATAGCTAACATACCACTTAATGCAAAAACCTCTAACAAACCCACAAAGCTACGTTTAAACTAGCCTAGACTCTGTTTATACTATACAATTTCTAACAATGCATTCAATGCAAATCTACAAAGATTACTGAAGCCAGACCAGGTGAAGTGGTGCTCACACCTATAATCCTAGCATTCTGACAGGTTAAGGAATGTGGATTGCCTGAGTTCAGGGATTCCAGACCAGCCCAAGTAAGAGACAGACCCTGTCTCTACTAAAAATCAAAAAACTAGCTGGGTCTTGTGGCTGCTCCTATAATCTTAGCTATCGGGGAGGCTGAGGCAAGTGGATCACTGGAGACCCAGAGTAGTTTGACATTGCTATGAGCTATGAGGCCATGGTTCTCTACTCAGAGATTCTGCCGGGGAGTGGGGGTGGGAGAATTCACTGAAGCTAATTTGTAAAGCATTTTAGAGGTGCATGCCAAGTAATTATTATAAGTATTTAAACACGACTTCACTTTTTTAGTTTCTACATTTTGTTTTGAGTTCCAGGATTTGGAGTGTCCAGTCAAAGGCTTAATGGAATAGGCAGTTTGGTTTTAAGGTCCTGCTTCACTTCCTTTAACAAATTATTTCACTGATTTGCAGGTGTGTTTTCTCATCTTCATTCAGAGTCCTGACCTTCCCTACAAAGTTGTGATGTTCAAATAAATAGGTAGTTATGAGAACATTTTTAAAACTATACAAATATGGGCAGTGCCTGTGGCTCACTGAGTAGGGTGCCGGTCCCACACACAGAGAGTGGCGGGTTTGAACTCGGCCCCAGCCAAACTGCAACAAAAAAATAGCCAGGCATTGTGGTGGGTGCCTGTAGTCCCAGCTACTCGGGAGGTTGAGGCAAGAGAATCGCCTAAGCCCAGGAGTTGGAGGTTGCTGTGACCTGTGACGCCATGACACTCTACCAAGGGCAATAAAGTGAGACTCTGTCTCTGGAAAAAAAAAAACTATACAAATATAAGGGATAATGATATCTTTCATGTTGATAATGGTGGAAGATGAAGAGCAGCAAGAAAAAAATGAGGAAAAGAAAGGGAGGGAGGGAGGAAGAGGGTCAAATAATACAGACCACTGTCTATGTATAACAGCCTTTCCTTTTCTTACGTTACCCCTTCCCTAAGCACTGCTGACAACTGTGCATGTGCCTGGCTATTATTCCAATGTTCTAACACTGGCACTATTAGCTAGCTGTGTAACTTAGGCAAGTCAGTGGCCTCAGTCTCTTCAAATGTCAATTGAGTAATTTAGGTTAGAGCGCTAAGTTTTGAAAACTTTATGGTGTTCAGTAAACTTCAATAAGGTATTGATTTTGTTTTCTTTGAATTCAAATGATAGTATCCTCTTTATTTTATGGGTTTGCCATGTGAGGTAATCATTTTTAACAAAATGTAGAACTAGTCATGAATAGTCACAATTCTTCTATGAAGATACCAATAATAAATTCCCTAAATTTGTTCTTTTAAAACATACATATTATCTTTTACCTTTTTAGTTAGCCTTGTACCTCTAATTAGATCATAAGTATCCTCAGGCCAGGAAAGAAAAACTCATTAATTTCTTTTTCCTGTTCCTCTCAGTATTTAAGAATGCACTAGGTGAGGTGGGAACATTACTTCAGATAAAGAGTTCAAGATCAGTCTGTGCAAAGCAAAAGACCACCACCCCCACCCATCTCTATTAAGAATAGAAAAAGCCACCAAAGTTTGGTGGCAGGAGGCTGAGGAGGGAGGATTGCCTGAGCCCAGGAGTTTGAGGTTGCTGTGAGATTGGCTGAAGCCATGGCATTTTACTGTGGACAAGAGAGTAAGACTCCATCTCAAAAAAGAAAAAAAAAAAAAGTACTGGTATATACCACACGCTCAATAAAACTTGCACAAGATATATAACATGTAGAAACTAAACTGTTCTTTGTAACTTCTCCCCCATCTAACAAAATTTATTCCAAAATTACTAAAGTACTATAGCTAAAAATGGAATTCTGTGGATAGCTAAAAAATAACAGGTGCAGGCTCGGCGCCTGTGGCTCAACGGGCTAAGGCGCCAGCCACGTACACCTGAGCTGGCAGATTTGAATCCAGCCTGGGCCCGCCAAACAACAAGGACGGCTGCAACCAAAAAAATGGCTGGGCATTGTGGCGGGCGCCTGTGGTCCCAGCTACTTGGGAGGTTGAGGCAAGAGACTCACTTGAGCCCAGGAATGGAAGGTTGCTGTGAGCTGTGATGTCAAAGCCCTCTATCCAGGGTGATAGCTTGAGGCTCTGCCTCAAAAAAAAAAAAAAGAACAGCTGCAAAACAATATTCACAATCCCTATGGTCAACAAAAAGTAATGGAGAGAACAATGCATGTAGAAACCCAAAATGCAGTAGGGAAGAGACATGGATAGATACAGGATAAGAAAACACTCACATGCACATAACACTACTTCCTCTACATAAATTAAAGTATAAAATAGGGATATAAAGATTATAAAAGTGAAAAACAGAAAAAAATGCTAAAGACAGGCATGTTTCAAGTAAAGGTGACGATGATGATGAATAATTTGAATGTGATTTTAAAAAGGAAAATAAACCCTTTATCAAAATCAAGTGCAAAACACTTCAAGATGTGTTATGTGTTTCTAACTTCACATTACAATGAAGTCCAATGAATAAATCCTAAAGAGTATTTCAAATTACTATCATCAGGCAACTCTTATTTAAAAACAGAAAACCAAAAGGACTATAAAGGGGCAGGAGACTCGCTTGAGCCCAGGAATTGGAGGTTGCTGTGAGCTGTGATGCCATATCACTCTATCCAGGGTGACAGCTTGAGGTTCTGTCTCAAAAAAAAAAAAAAAAAAAGGGATGCCATATAAAGCTTGTTTTTGGCTACAAAAAGTAACGTTTTATCTGTTTCTTTACAATGTTATCACTCCTTCACTTGAAAACAAGCTCAGCTGGCCTAACATCTGAAGTTGACAACATTTCTTATGCTTCACTTACTTCAATCATTTTAGCCAAATTGAAAACACAGTGTAAGGCTCAGCACCCATAGCACTGTGGTTACGGCACCAGCCACATGCACAGAGGATGGCAGGTTTGAACCTGGCCCAGGCCAGCTAAACAACGATGACAACTGCAACAAAAAAATAACTGGATGTTGCGGCTGGTGCCTATAGTTCCAGCTACTTGGGAGGCTGAGGCAAGAGAATCGCTTAAGCCTAAGAATTAGAGGTTACTGTGAGCTGTGATGCCATCATACTCTATCGAGTGCAACATAGTGAAACTCTGTCAAAAAATAAAGAAAACATAGTGTAAATAAGTAAAATTCAATTTTCCCTAAAGTATTTGAAGAATCTAAACTGACTGCTCATATTGTCAGCTTTATTAATGACTCTTTAATTAGCAAGGTTTTAAGTACCTGTACTTTGAAGATTAACACATATTAAGAATAATGGTGTGAAATAACTCAATTTACAATATCAGTAGATGATAATGATTTTGCAGAAAGAAATAAGGTGTAATAAAAATAATCTAGATTCCTAATACCACTTACTGACAATCACAGCTTTATATCATGCTAAAATTACATACTTATCTCCTCATTAGCAACTAATCTCACTTATTTGTCTTGCCAAACCAATTATAAGAAAATTCTCAGACTCAAAGGAATTAATAGGACACTTGGACCACATTTAGTCTTCTCACGACTCAAATAATTAGCAAGCACTTGTATATAAAATCCAGTTTTCCTAAACTAATTAACAAAATGAAGGACATCAAAATGTTACCTACTAACAGCAACTCAAGCACCATATACCAATAGTTATCAAACAGACATAACAATTGTCACATGCTGACAGAGTCTTTTGGTCAACATAGAACCTAATTTGGAGTATAAATAAGGAGGAAGAAAGAAAGGTAGTCACTTATCAAATACAGCAAACTATTTATGTGTCAAAGAATATTTTGTAGGCAATGCCTTATATATTAAACAGCTTCTGGTATCTCCAACTCCTTAAGCATAGCTGAATAAATGATAATAGCAGAAATTTGCATTTATATAATATTTTCTTCCAAGCAGCTCAAAATGGAAGAAGACAAGGCTAAGCTATTTTCTCAAAACTTCATAAAAAGCCTAGAATTTCTGAAAAGAAAGTTGGAAAATTTCATTATCCTATTAGTTCCTTTTTTTTTTCTTTTGGTATATTTTTGAATATTCATTTCAGAAATCAAACTATAATTTGAATTAGACTTTAGTCTAATTAGTCTCATAAGAGTTTTATTGTTTTTTCTCCTTTCATACAACCAAATTTAATAAAAACTTTCCAGTCGACCTAGTTAAACATTTCTACCCGAGGTATTCTTCCTCACTGAGCATCTCAAAATGGGCTTTTCTTCATGTATAAACATACTGATCATATTTTATAAATGAATAGTTCCTTAACTATCCTCTCTGTAACTTTTTAAAAGATTAAAACACTATGTCAGACATTAAATTGTTTAAATACAGATTTTATATGGCTTTACTAAAACTGAGAACTTCAGGAGATCTTTAAATAGCTATACACATGTTTTGAGGATAGTACCATGACTCTTTAAACCCACTGTATCTCAGACCATATGCCTACCTAGTTGGTTTGCTCCTAGTAAATAGTATGAACATAAAATCCGTCACACCCTACATATATATTAGTTTAAAGGGAGTAAGGAAAAAGGGAGAAATGAGGTTGGCATTTAGATCTTGGACATTTTTTAACTCCAGATTTAGACTAAATAACCTGAAAGTTCTAACGATACTAGTCCCAACAAGGCAATGATAATAAATAAATAGCCTCTTTAGTCTCTTATTCAGAGATACTATTAGTGTTGAATAAAGTAGGAAAAATGTTTTAATGGAAAGAAGTTGTTTCTGGTCATCAATATCACTGCATGGATTTTATGCCCCAGGTGAAATAAAAATATTCCCCCATAACTAAAGCAAATATAAAGCAATTTATAACTCACAGAACCGTTAGTCAATATAGTTATTTTCCTGTGTCTTCATTCAGAGAAAATGCTTTTCCTGATCTGAAATCTTAGGAAGTATTTTCAATTTTTTGGAAAAATGCCTGACAGACTCCTTTTAAATCTCTCTTTAGATAGAGCTCTCTGAAGATCAAAGTGACCTCACTCAGGCAGATATGTTTTCCAGCAATACACAAAAAAAACTTTCTTTGGAGAAACAACCTAGGAATAGGTCCCTAAATGAAAAACTAAGTCACAATTAAGTAAACAAGCTTTCTGTGAATATTCAAAAATACTAAATAAGTGTACATCATCAAATGCCATTTGTTGCAGGTCTTAGAATCATGTAATTGATGTAAAATTTAATATCAGCATATTCAAAATAGTATGATTAGAAAAAAGAATCTTTAAACCTAGCAATATATTAATAAAAGTACTTCATAACCTTAGCAATTAGAGAAGAGCTCAAATTATGTAAACAGTTCACCCTCAAAATCATGATAACAATTTCTTTTCATATTCTTTCAGAAATCACATGATTGGAGATGAGATAACCACATCTCATTAGTAGTAAAAAATGTGTGTGTGTGTGTGTGTGTATATACATATATATATATATATATCACTTCTATGGACAACATGAATATCACGTGAAATAAGATTGAAGGAATGCCAAACACACATCTGAACTTTTCCACACTGTAAACAAATGATTTCTCTATGCTGTATTTTTCCCATTTCAAAATTTTGAGATAAATACTTATATACTCATTGAGATATACTACATTAAAAATGTCTGTCTGAAGTAGAGAATGCCTTAAAATCATCATCAAAGAAATATAACAATGTTAAGGATTAGGTCACCTATGTTTGAAAATTAGAAAGCCAAAAAGCCTAAAAAAATACATGAAATTGAGATCTCGAATAAATTTGTAATAAATTTTCAAATATTTCCAAGTATTATTCCAGCATATAAGCTAATAAATAAAGTCTAATGGAAAGGTAAAAAGACTAAATTTGGGGGAGGAGCCAAGATGGAGATCTGTAGCCAGCTTTCCACAGAGGTTCCCGTCCAGAAGGAGAGTTAAAGGACAGAAACTCAGCAAGAAAGCTGATGGTTTGGATCTGAGCCAAAAGAAAAGGTCAAAGAATGTACATCAACCCTGCTGGGGCAAACTAAGACCCCAAGGACATAAAAAGGTACAGAACACACCACCAACCGGACAGCAGTCCCCTCCCCCATGAGAGCGGCTGTCAGTATACTCCATACCTCCATACAAACAAGCGAGTAGAGTTCAGATGTCCTCCCACTCTACCCCACAGGAGAGACCCTCTAAAAACCAGACCTCCTTCCCCTACTAGGGTGCTGTGGTGGCCTCCTGCCAGACATAAAATTGTACATACTCTCTACCTGCAAGTTGGAGTTCCTGGTATTCCCCTCCACTCTCACCCCGAGGTCTGGAGGCCTGTCCCCCACATAGTCCAGGTTCTTGGAGGTTTTCTCGAGGGGTGTCGACAGGGCGCGGACAAATGCTGATCTGTGCTGATCTTCGGCTCCGGAGTGGTGAGAGGGGAGTGAGCCGAGAGGTGAGCCAGCTGGGAAGAAGGTCTACAGAGGCACCAAACAGCAACCAGCACCGGGAAAAATAGCAGGAGAGCTGCACCCCTGGGGATGTTTTGAAGAGACACTCCCAGTCTTCTGGGCAGTCAGGGGAAGTGGGCAGCTTCTCTGGTGGTAGCCACCAGCAGAGCAAACTGGAAACCAAGGCATGTGAAGGATATGCCTGAGGTGGTACCACCCAGGACAGAGCACAGGGATTAGAATACTACCAGAGAGGCTGCTTTGCTTATCTTCAGACTAACCTGGCCCTCAGGGGATGAAAGCTGAGACAAAAGGCTAGAACTAAAAGACTGAGTCAGACCTATTTGCAGCCCCAGTCTGATCAGGTAAAATAGCCTTGACAGAAATAAATTCTGCAAACTTGTTCTATTCCAGCAGCAACATCTATCAGGGACAGGGCTGGAACTGAGTGAATCACCCAAGCCCCTATCAAGTACCCAGGTTATCAGGCCTCACCTCCCCCTGCCAAACAGTGACAGGGAGTAGCGGACTGGTTGTGGAGCCACAGACCTCACTGTGACCGGGGCAGGCGCACACCTCTGGAGCATCTGCTCACTGGAGGAAAGTAGATCACAACTGTTACCACCAACTGGATGTGACAGAGGGACAAGGTGGGGAAGGGGGAATCAACCTTCCCAGACTAATCTACTAGCTACGGGGGGCGCCCTCCTGAGCTCACAGAGCACCAGAGTGAATTAAACTAGAGATTCCAGCAGATCCCTGTTATCTAGTTGCCAGAGACTTTGTAACTCTTACATTTGAGATCAGTGCAGGCTAGGACAATTGATTGGGACCTCTTCAACTGGGCCAATCACCCAAGAACTTTCCAAAGGGGTACCCTAGGTGTGTGGTAGTGGAAAGGTTTGATTTCACTTTTCCAACTATTCCCTGTGGGGGGGTGCAGAGACTTAACTGCTGGTATTCCTTCACAGCTCAGATTTCAATCCAGAGTAATAGATTCTCTAGGATAAGACAAAGACCAGCTGAAAATAAGACAGAGCCACTTAACCCCACCACACCAAGAAGGTCCCCAGTTTCACAAGCAGTAGCTCTCTATGAGTCCTTGGCAAAACTCTAGGGGAAAAGGTACAGACTACCAGTTCAAGCTTTTAAGCAAAGGACTGGTCAATCACTACTCCTAGAAATCCCAGCCCAAACTGTCCTTATCTACTCATCCAACCAAACGGTGTAAAATTAATCATGGGGTGGAATCAACAGAAAAGCTCTGGAAACATGAACAACCAGACTAGGTCAACCCCTCCCAAAAAAAAATAATTTGGCGGACGAAAGTGAGGATTCTCTGCATAAAGATAAGGCTGAGATGTCAGAAATCGAATTCAGAATTTAGACTGCAAACAAGATCAATAAAATAGAGGAAAAGTTGGATTTAGAAATGTGCATTTAAAAAATTGTCTCAAGAAGTCAAGGAATTCAAAGACCAAATGACCAAAGATTTGGACAAATTGAAACAAGAAATTGCAGCCCTCAAAGATCTGAGAAACAAAGTAGAATCCCTCAGCAAAAGAATGGAGCAAGCAGAAGAAAGGATTTCTGACATGGAAGACAAAGCTATCAAACGCTCCCAAACCAACAAAGAGATAGAGAAATGGAAGGCAAAAACAGATCATTCTCTCAGACAGCTCTGGGATAACTCGAAGAAAACTAACATTCGCCTTATAGGGATACCT
>CAUYON010094963.1:0-18576 GCA_963573935.1 Arctocebus calabarensis
TTTTTTTTTTTTTTTTTTTTGAGACAGAGCCTCAAGCTGTCACCCTGGATAGAGTGCTGTGGCATCACAGCTCACAGCAACCTCCAATTCCTGGGCTCAAGCGAGTCTCTTGCCTCCGCCTCCCAAGTAGGTGGGACTACAGGCGCCCGCCACAACGCCCGGCCATTTTTTGGTTGCAGCCGTCATTGTTGTTTGGCGGGCCCTGGGGCTGGATTCGAACCCGCCAGCTCAGGTGTATGTGGCTGGCGCCTTAGCCCGTTGAGCCACAGGCACCGAGCCTATATGTCCAATATTCTTGTTTCCTTTCTTTAACTAAGAAAGTGGCTGCTTTTCTGCAAAGGGTCTGATCACATCTAGCTTTTTCTCAGCCAAATTGAACAACCTCCAGAACTGCTGACATTGAAATTTTGTTGGGCAAAGCCTTCTAGCTCAGAGAAGTGGTATGCTCATAAGGGTGTGGAAGAACCTCTTTTTTAAGAAATTCTGGCTTCCCACCACTCAATCCTCTCTTCTCACTATAGATTTTCTTTAAACTCTGCTTACGCTTTCCCTTTCCATACCAGCTGGTTAACTTTCCAAATAAACTTTTCTTCATGTGCAGTACACTGCAGAGCTGAGCATTCTTCCAAAGGGAGGGAGAAATACTGATGCTTCTCTTCACACAATCTGGTTGAACTCTAGGCATGGCAGCTATGCACAAGAGGAGATGACTTTGCAGAAAATTAACACCACCACTTGCAAGTATAATAAGACCTTTTCCCCCATGTTAATTATTGGGAAAACCAGCAGGGAAGAGACTTACTAGAGAAGAGATAGGGGTTTGAACATAGGATATGGCTGTGGAAACAAAGGGAAGCCACCAAGAAACATATAATGTATAATGCCAAGAATGAACCCTAGTGTAAACAATGGACTTTGGTTGACAATGATGTGCCAATGTAGGCTGTAACCAATGTACCACTCTGGTGGAAGACGTTGATAATGGGGGAAGCTGCGGAGATGTGAGGGCAGAAGGCGTATGGGAAGGAAATCTCTGTACCTTCTGCTCATTATTTTTTTTAAAAGACAGAACTTTGCTGGAGTACAGTGGTGCGACTATAGCTCACTATCATCTCAAATTCGGGCTCAAGCAATCCTCCTGCTTCAGCCTCCCAAGTAGCTAGGACTTCAAGAGTGTACCACTGTGCCTGGCTAACCTTTTGCTCAATTTTGCTGTGAACCTAAAACTCTAAAAAATAAAAGTCCATACATAACATATCTGTGAGTGTGTGTAAATAAACACATGCCTATATATACATATAAAAGTGAAAATGACTGTTACATAATGTTGGAAGGCAACATTATATAACAAAAATAATGGGTGGCGCCTGTGGCTCAGCAAGTAGGGCGCCGGCCCCATATACCAAGGGTGGTGGGTTCAAGCCCGGCCCTGGCCAAACTGCATCAAAAAATAGCCTCAGCTACTTGGGAGGCTGAGGCAAGAGAGGCCTAAGCCCAAGAGCTGGAGGTTGCTGTGAGCTCTGACTCCACGGCACCATACCAAGGGCGATAGAGTGAGACTCTGTCTCTACAAAAAAAAAAAAAAAAAGAAGAAAGTAACAGTGATTACTTGTCTTCTGGTAATGATTAACTATAATAATTGATGGGCGGCGCCTGTGGCTCAGTGCGTAGGGTGCCGGTCCCATGTGCCAGAGGTGGCGGGTTCAAACCCAGTCCCGGCCAAAAACTACAAAAAATAAATAAATAAATAATTGACTATCTTCTAAAATTTTCCACTACGGCCCAAATTATTTCTGTAATAAGAAAAAACAAATAACAACAACAAAAAAACTCAAGGCCAGTGTGCAGTGGCTCATGCCTTTTAGGTTAGCCTAGCACTCTTTTTTTTGCAGTTTTTGGCCAGGGCTGGGTTTGAACCTGCCACCTCTGGTATATGGGGCCGGCACCTTACTCCTTTGAGCCACAGGTGCTACAGGCCGAGGTGGGTGGATTGCCTAAGCTCACAGGTTCGAAACCAGCCTGAGCCAGAGTGAGACCTCATCTCTAAAAATAGCCTGGCACTGTGTCAGGTGCTTGCAGTCCCAGCTACTTGGGAGGTTGAGGCAAGAGAATCACTTGAGCCCAAGAGTTAGAGGTTGTTGTGAGCTATAATGACACAGCACTCTACCCAGGGTGACATAGTGAGAGACTGTCTTGAAAGAAAAAAAAAAAACTCAAAACCTCAAGACAGAAGAAGATGCCTAAAGTCATATTATCAAGTCATAGGATGAATCTACAAACACTGAAAAATGTATTTGTAATTGATTAGGGAAATGTAATTTTAGGGGAATTAGATTGTTCTTTCTGCTTAGCGTACTATTAAAATTTGCTTCTATGCCCTAAAATATACCACTTGAGGAGGAAACAGTTTTTTAGTGGGTGGTATCAGATACACAGGGAAGTACGCCTGAAATAAAACAGATTGGTCAGTCAGAAATTAACTATATTTGTTATTTATCATGTCTATATTCTTCTAAGACAGGTGTTCAAATCCAAGCTCAATGGGAAGGTGACTTCCAGGTTTGTAGCTTTGGTTATTTTCTTTTCTTTTTTTTGAGACAGAGCCTCAAGCTGTCACCCTGGATAGAGTGCCGTGGCATCACAGCTCACAGCAACCTCTAATTCCTGGGCTCAAGTGAGTGTCCTGCCTCCGCCTCCCAAGTAGCTGGGACTACAGGCGCCCGCCACAATGCCCGGGCATTTTTTGGTTGCAGCCACCATTGTTGTTTGGCGGGCTTCGAACCTGCCAGCTCAGGTGTACGTGGCTGGCACCTTAGCCCATTAGGCCACAAGTGCCGAGCCTGGTCATTTTCTATCATGAGCATTTTTGGGCTATAGTCATTTGCCCTTCATAAAAATTAGGTTACAAGGAAAGAGTTGAGGGCATGGCTCATTTGAATGAAAGATTCGTAAGTTATCTATAGATAGCATAAACATTCTTTCTGACATTACAAGAGCCTGTTATATTTAAATCCTTGTGGAAGTATACACAAGAAACAACAAAGCCAGGTGCCTTATAAATGGAAAAGCTAATGACAATTCTGCAGTATGATCTGTGTTCAGAAATAACAATATATGTTACATTCTGGTCAAGTTAAAGTAATGGAAAAGATGTTCCCTTCTAACATGCAGCTTTTTGTGAGTAATTTCATAGCTATATGCCACTATGACTCACTTTAGAGACACATATAGTAAACTATCAAGTAGTTATTTCAAGGCACAAGCTTTCAATGACACAAAGACTGCCTCATGAAATAAACTTTTGAATATTCAGAGTGAGGTGATCCAGTTTAGTCAGTTCCTGTGCTTTTCTATTTTCTAACTTCTAATCATTTCAGTTCACAAATGTCTTCCCCAGGGAAAGGAAATGAAAATCAAACTAATTTTTTTTTTTTGGCCGGGGCTGGGTTTGAACCCGCCACCTCTGGTATATGGGGTCAGTGCCCTACTCCTTGAGCCACAGGCGCTGCCCCGAAATTCAAACTTATTTATTTATTTTTGTAGTTTTTGGCCGGGGCTGGGTTTGAACCTGCCACCTACAGCATATGGGGCTGGTGCCCTACTCCTTTGAGCCACAGGCACAACCTCAAAGTAACTGATTTTTTTTTTTTTTGACACAGAGTCTCACTATGTCACCCTCAGTAGAGTACCAGGGTGTCATAGCTTACAGCAACCTCAAACTCTTCGGCTTAAGTGATTCTCCTGCTTCTGCCTCCCAAGTAGCTGGGAGTACAGGTGCCCACCACAACCCCTGGCTATTTTTTTTTGTTGTTGCTACAGTTGTCATTGTTGTTTGGCAGGCCCTGGGCCAGGTTCGAACCCGCCAGCCCCAGTGTACGTGGCTGGTGCCCTAGCCGCTGAACTATAGGTGCAGAGCCTGATTTTGTTTTTTTAAAAAATAAACTTTATACTTTCTTTTTGAGACAGAGTCTCTCACTCTGTTGCCCTGGGTAGAGTGCTGTGGTTATCAGCATAGCTCACAGCAACCTCAAACTCTTGGGCTTGAGCAGTTCTCCTGCCTCCGCCTCCTGAGTAGCTGGTACTACAGGCATACACCACTATGCTCGGCTAGTTTTTCTATTTTTTAGTAGAGACAGGATCTTGCTCTTGGAACTCCTGAGCTCAAGTAGTCTGTCCACCTTGACCTCTCAGCGTGCTAGGATTATAGCTGTGAGATACTACGCCCAGCCTGATTTCATTTTGTTCTTTGTTAGCTTTTTTGGTCAAAGAGTGTGGGAAGTGGACATAAAATAAGGTTTTGGTATTTTCCACTGATTTAAATTACCCTTGTTAACCTTGTTTCCAATACATAGTACAGATAAAAACTGGAACCCTTAACATAAGAGAGAAAAGGATTTTAGAAGTTTTCCTAATCCATCTGTTGGAGAGGTCTCCTTGGGCTAATTACAAGGTCCTTGAATGTTCAGGAACATGAGGAACAATTTTCAGTCTCTGACTTTTTAGTACACAGAAAAGTATTTGGGGGTACTCAAAATATAGTTACAAAATTTTGTATGTTTAAAAGTCTAATACTCTCTGTCTACTGTAATGTATTAGATCTTAGACACATTTGGCAGATTTGAAAGAGTGAGATTAAAGGATCATCCTATTTGGATATACTGTATAAACTACTGTGGACTGGTTTGGTTTTGAATTTAAGTATTTTTTTGTTGTTGTTGTTTGTTTTGGAGAGAGTCTTGCTCTGTCATCCTGGGTAGAGTGCAGTGGTGTCATCATAGCTCACTGGAATCTCGGACTCCTGGGCCAAGCAATCATCTTGCATAAGCCTCCTGAATAGCTGGGACTATAGGCACAGTTCACAAGGCCTGGCTAATTTTTCTATTTTTAGCAGAAAGGGCTCTTGTTCAGGCTGGTTTTAAACTCCTGAGCTCAACAGATCCTCCTGCTTCAGCTTTCCAGAGTGCTAGGATAATAGGCAAGAGTCCCTCACCAGGCTCCCATCATAATAAATTTTAATCTACTAGTTTAATGTTATTGAATGAGGACTTGGGAAGAACTGTGCAGTGGCACCCCATCATATAACATTTCCACCATATAGGGCGGCGCCTGTGGCTCATCGAGTAGAGTGCCGGCCCCATATACTGAAGGTGGAGGGTTCAAACCCAGCCTCGGCTGAACTGCAAAAACAGAAAAATAGCCGGGCATTGTGGTGGGTGCCTGTAGTCCCAGCTACTCGGGAGGCTTAGGCAAGAGAACTGCCTAAGTCCAGGAGTTGGAGGTTGCTGTGAGCTGTGTGATGCCACAGCACTCTACTGAGGGTGATAAAGTGAGAGTCTGTCTCTACAAAACAAAACAAAACATTTCCTCCATATATTAAATGTAAATAATCTTAACAATGCAGATAATATTAGAATTGATAAATTAGGAAGTAGTAAGGTTTGAGTACTTATTACCTTTGTTTTTAAAGTGAGTTATATTTTATTTAAACATAGTAAAATTTACAGTTGCCCTCCCATAAATTCACCTGGGCTAGCTTCAGCATAGCAATTAAAGTAGCCCTAAAACTTACCAAGAACACATGCTCAAAGATCTGTGTAGGGCTATCCATCTGACCAAGGATCACTATCATTTCATTGTCTATAAATTCCTTAAATTCCCTCAAGTTGCACACCATTTGCATTTCCAACTCTGTTCGGATCTGAAATAAAAATGACACGTTATACTAATCTCTATAAAGGCCTCCTGTACTTTCAGCCATGTGTCATTTCTAGCCCCAACCTATTGTTATACCACTCCTAGCCTTGGAACAAAGAGGACTCAAGGTCTCTTACCTCTTTAGATGTAATGTTTTCCAAATCTTTCTGCATCATAATCTCCCTTAATTTGGTTTTAATTAGCCTTTCTGTTCGCTCACGTTCAGTTGGTCTGAGAAGATAAATAATGATTTTTCTTAAGTAGAAATCTGATTAAGTTAATGAACGTACCACTTGATTATGTTTCCACTTTGGCAAGCCCTACCTGTATTACCCTCAATTTTATATTGGAGAGGTATGGAAAAATAAAATCTTTATTTTTAAAAGCTTATTTTCAGAATGTAAAGAATATAAACATAGAAATTATTGCTTGAAGAGGTCCTAAGTGTCTAAAAGCTCTTAAATACATTCACGTGTATACGTCCATGATGGAGTGGACACAAATTGATTATACAGAGTATACTTTAATGGATGGCCACGTCTATACTTTTACCTTTAAGTACCTCTAGGTATCATTTGACGACTTAGAATATCAAGCTGGGTAGAGCAGTGATATGATTCACTATGGAACTGGGTCTTCTGTGTGAGCTAAAATGCCACCTTATGCAGATTATTCAATGCCATGCTTCTAGAAAATGGGGAAAAGGGAGGAGTGATCTTGCAGCTGCAATAGGCAAATTCTCTTCCAAAATGAGTTGCAGGGATCAACTACCAGGAGTCCTTCCATCAAAGACGCTTTCCCTCTCATGACAACTCTCACAATATTGCTGTGAAATTCTTACCTTCACTTTCCAGATAAAGGAAACAAACAGTTGAAAAGTTAAATGACATGCTGATAACCACACTAGCAGAAGAATTAGAACTCTCAGCCCACCCTAACACTCTACCTTCTGGATTATATTGCTTCACTTAGTTTTCTGATTCTTCTATAAATAAAATTACTCATGGAACATTAATATGAAATCAACCTAGGTTGCTAACTCTCCAGTTACTAGAAAGGTATTGGTTCAATGTAACTTGATGCTTCTCTTTAAAAGCATTATTTTAGGGTGGTGCCTGTGGCTCAGTGAGTAGGGTGCCGGCCCCATATGCCGGAGGTGGCAGGTTCCAACTCACCCCCAGCCAAAAACTGCAAAAAATAAAATAAAATAAAATAAAAGCATTATTTTATATTATGCAGAATTTGAGTGAGGGTGACAGAGAGCACTTTGTATCTCCTCTCTATCCTCCCCCACCTACTCAAGAAAGGTATCTGCTCTGTACCTCCTTATTTGGAGCTAGAAATGGACTAAGCTTTCAGGCATCCTGCCTGCCCTTGCTGCCTACAGCCTTATCTCAGGCTATAAAAATAGCTTCAGTAATCTCTAAAGATGGATGCTCCAACCCCACAACCTTGGGGTTCCTCACCAATGGGCACTTAGTTTCTCATGAACCCTACATAACACAGATAATACCTATGCTATATAGCCCTTCAATCAACCAAGGCATCCCTGTCTTGACCAGGATTAAAATTCTTATCCATACTTCCTTTTTCCTTGACATAGGTAATGGCAGAAAGTAAATATATAATTTCAGTCTTCTATTAAAAAGAAATACTGGGCTTGGTGCCTGTGGCTCCGTGAGTAGGGCACCAGCCACATGCACTGAGGTTAGCAGGTTCGAGCCTGGCCCAGGCCTGCTAAACAACAATGACAACTGCAAACAAAAAATAGCCAGGCATAGGGCAGCACCTGTGGCTCAAAGGAGTACATGTTGGAGGTGGCAGGTTCAAACCAGCCCCGGCCAAAATAAATAAATAAATAGCCGGGCATTGTGGTGGGCGCCTATAGTCCCAGCTACTCGGGAGGCTGAGGCAAGAGAATTGCTAAAGCCCATGAGTTTGAGGTTGCTGTGAGCTGTGATATGATGGAACTCTACTAAGGGCAACACAGTGAGACTCTCTCAAAAAAAACAAAAAAAAAATAGTAAAAAAGAAATACTACACAGGCGTTGTGGCAGGCACCTGTGGTCCCAGCTACTTGGGAGGCTGAGGCAAGAGAATCATCTGAGCCCAAGAGTTGGAGGTTGCTGGGAGTTATGATACCACATCACTCTATTGAGGGTGATAAAGTGAAACTCTGTCTCAAAAAAAAAAAAAAAAGAAATACTGGTACAAAGAAATCTTAGTACCTGTGTGCATGGATTAGAGTTCCTAGTTGTTTTTTTTTTTTTTGAGGCTAGAGTGCTGTGGCATCAGTCTAGCTCACAGCAATCTCAAACTCCTGGGTTCAAGCAATCCTCTGCCTCAGCCTCCTGAGTAGCTGGAACTACACGTACCTGCCACAATGTCAGGTTAATTTTTCTATTTTTCATAGAGATGGGGTTTTTGTTCTTGTTCAGGCTAGTTTCAAATTCCTGAGCTCAAGGAATCCTCCTGCTTTGGTTGCTAGGATTACAGGTGTGAGAGACTGCAACAGGCCAGATTCCCTAGTTTTTAAACAATCTTTCCCTCAATCCCTTGTTTGAGGCAGAGTGGTTTGGAAGTAGATAGATCTAGGTTTTAATACCAGTCCTGCTACTTACTGGTGATATGACTTTCAACAAGTTCCTTCTTTTCACTGAGCCTCTTTGCTTTAACACAAGGACAGGAATACTTGTCTTAGATCTTTTTTTTAGACAGGTGTGGTGGCTCATACTTATAATCCTAGCACTCTGGTAGGCCAAGGTGGGTGGATTGCTTGAGTTCAGGAGTTTGAGATCAGCCTGAGCAAGAGCAAGACCCTGTCTCTACTAAAAATAGGAAAAACCAGGTGGGCATTATGGTGGGCACCTATAGTCCTGGCTACTCAGGAGGCTGAGGAAAGAGGATCCCTTGAGCCCAAGAGTTTGAGATTGCTGTGAGCTATGATGCTACGGCCCTCTACCCAAGGCAACAGAGTAAGACTAAAAACAAAAAACAAAACCCTAAAAACTAGAGATTTTTTTCCTGGGTGGGCCCGTACCTCAGTGGGTTATGGTGCTGGCCACATACACCAAGGCTGGCAGGTTCGAACCCTGCCTGGGCCAGCTAAACAACAACTGTAACAAAAAAATAGCCAGGTGTTATGATGGGCACCTGTAGTCCCGCTACTTGGGAGGCTGAGGCAAGAGAATTGTTTAAGCCCAAGAGTTTGAGGTTGCTGTGAGCTGGGACACCATAGCTCTCTACCGAGGGTGACATAATGAGACTCTGTTCAAAAAAAAAAAAAAAGTTTTTTTACCTTAGGAGATAGGGTCTCTTGCTCTTTTGCCCAGCCTGGAGTATAGTGGCCCAATCATAGCCTACTGCAGCCTCATATACCGGGGCTCAAACAATCCTCCTGCCTCAGCTCTCCAAATTGCTGGGACTACAGCTATGCACCATCATGCCTGGCCTCATTAGAGTCTTAGGATTAAATGAGATACTGTGCATAAAGAGCCTGGCACAGTACGTGATATACACTGGGGTCACCGTCTACCTTTCTCCTTTCCTTGGATTTTTATTTATTTATTTATTATTTATTTATTTTTTTGAGACAGAGCCTCAAGCTGTCACCCTGGATAGCATGCTGTTGCATCATAGCTTACGGCAACACCCAATTCTTGGACTGAAGCGAGTCTCTTGCCTCCACCTCCCAAGTAGCTGGGACTACAGGTGCCCGCCACAACGCCCGGCCATTTTTTGGTTGCAGCTGTCATTGTTGTTTGGCGGGCTAGGCTGGATTCGAACCCACCAGCTCAGGTGTATGTGGCTGGCACCTTAGCCCATTGAGCCACAGGCACTGAGCCCTTTCCTTGATTTTTTAAATATAGTAGAACTGGCTCAGCATTTGTAGCTTAGTGGCTAGGGTACCAGCCATATACACTGGGGCTGGCAAGTTCGAATCCAGCCTGGGTCTGCCAAACAACAATGACAACTACAACCAACAAATAGCTGGGTGCCTGTAGTCCCAGCTAGGCAGAGGCAAAAGAATCACTTAAGCCCAAGAGTTTGAGGTTGCTGTGAGCTGTGATGCCATTGCACTCTACAGGGCGACAGCTCGAGACTCTGTCTCAAAAAAAAAAAAAAGAAAATATATATAGTAGAACCTCTATAAGTTGATTACTACCCAAGGGAGTTAACAAACTGCTCAACATTTGGAAGCGGTCAGTGTGTAAGGAACTAGGCCTACTGCATTGATGTGTACATGTGGTGTGTGTCCAGTCTATGAAAATTAGGTCAACTTAAGGAGGTGGTCAATATAGGGAGACGGTCAACCATGGAGATTCTATTGTATAAATTATTTATAGTGGAGCACTTAAGTCCATTTGGGGCACATTCTCCCTATAGTCTCAGCATTCTTTCATAGGTTTTTCCAGCCAACTTCAGGAGGAGAAGGGAATGGAAAAAGCATTATGACACACAAACACATATTTTCCTCTCAATTTTGCTGGACAAAAATTTGGAAAATATATAAAAATAGAAAGAAAATGAAAATCACTGAAAATTCCAGAGATAATTATTATTAATACTCTAGCCTACAGCTCCCATATATATTTTTATATGAATAGATGAATATTAAATATATCTTAAAAATTGGAATTATACTGTACATAACTAAAAATCAACATTTAATGAGTCTCTACCATATGCCAGGGATTATTTTAGGTTTTTCTTCTTAGGGCTATATAGAGATTATGAGGGAGCTTATTTTTTTGTGTGTATGTATGTGTGTATGTAGTTTCTAAATTTTTTCTAGTAAAATCAGGAAAAATGATTTCTCTCTGTCAAGTGAGTCTGGTTTAAAATGTGCTCTTCTGAGCTAAATGAGATATCCATTCCTCTGAAACCTATCAACCAGCTATAAAGCATTAAGTTACCAATGAAATTTCCCATGGATCCTTATCATTTTAGTTATTGTGAGATCCTGAAAGGAGCAGGGCTACTGAAAGGAGGTTTTAGCACCAATAACACTCTGTTCAAAGAAGAGTCCATTGCTTTTTTGGTTGTTTCTTTTACACAATTCTTGGGAATTTCACCTTTTCTTGTAAAAAGCATTTATCTTATTGGATTATTATCTAAATTATATCTTTAAAAAAAATCATGAACTGTTTTGGCACTTTAGGAATCAGAAGGAGAATCCTGCTTATGAGGTCAGATACTAAGTAGCTGATATTCTATTTTAGCCCTGGAATACCTTGGAAGTGCAGAAAGACCAACACAGAGCAAAATAAACATCCTGAATAATTTCCAAATCAGGAACTAAGTGTAAAAGAATTTCCAAAATAGTCACAGAAATTTCAACACATAGACTCAAAAGGGAAATTAAAAGCAACTTCACTGTAGGCCTTCATCTAACTCATAGTACACGAGGTGATAAATCTTACTGACAAGGATTTAAAAAGAAAAAGGTGGAGCACAGTAGGACACCTGAATGATAAAATATTAAATTTTTAAAAAATTTTAAAAGTAGCTTGACAACTTAGGCTTTATTTTTAAGTTAACTGGAAACAACTTGTTTTCTTAAGTATTATAAATATCTCTCTAAAAGCTTCTCTACATCATTAATTTGCTTACCGAATGTTTCTTTCACAAATAATGCAAATAGAAATGTCAGCCCAACTCCACTCAACTTTCAAACTAGTGGAATCTGAATAATGGAATTTTATGGCACTGCATTTCTTGACTGTGAAAATTTTACTGAGCCAGGGGTGAAACTGCTCAGGTCTTTGCAGGCAACAGAAAGAATAGGATTCTTTTTTTCAATTTAATTAAAAAAAAAAATTTTTTTTTTTTTGGAGACACAGTCTTACTTTGTTGCCCGTGGTAGAGTGCCAGGGTATCATAGCTCACAGCAACCTCAAACTCTTGGGTATAAGCGATCTCTTGTCTCAGCCTCCTGAGTAGCCGAGACTACAGGGGCCTGCCACAACGCCCAGCTATTTTTTAAAGACAGGGGTCTCACACTTGCTCAGGCTGGTCTCAAACCTGTGAGCTCAGGCAATCCACCTGCCTCGGCCTCCCAGAGTGCTAGGATTATAGGCATGAGCCACTGTGCCCGGCCAAAAATAAATAGGATTCTTTATGTATGGCAGGTATGTTGTGTAGCCAGTGACTAACATCATTAGGTAAGATTAATTCCCTAAGAGAAGAGGTTATGGAGGAACATGCTCCCCATGACTCCCTAGGACACAAAAGAGAGGGCTTCCATAATCCTTAGCAAACTCACATGTCGGTGAAGAGAGCTGGAGAGTCAGGCCGATGGGACTGCACATCTTGCATAGCATTCCATTCATTGACTGAGGATTGGTCTGAGTTGATATGGCTCTCATAGTAACTCACCCAGGTGAGAAAGAGGCTACCTGGGTAGTAGTTATGCATTCTGGCCACTTCACAAGCCTTGTGTAAACTCTGTAGTGCAGACCTAAAAGATATGATGGGAAATGAGCACAGAACTGTGGGGGTACCAAAAGGCCAGTAATTCATGTATATCGAACTCTCTTAATTTTTAATTCTATAGAATTGCCATCTAGAGAAGCTACACCTTGAAATTCAAGATTTCCCTGTTCTGATTATATCATGTGATCTATCCATTGCAATAGACTATTTGCTGAAAGATATGACACATCATTATGGTAGAGAGGAGGTTAGGGGAGGAAGGAGAACTGACAACTCACCAGCGAAGAAATAGGTCTGGGAGTGCATAATCTGATAGTTGGAACCAGGTGATAGCTGTGCTATATCATTAGAAAACTAAAAATCTCAATTAATTTACTATATAAAGATGTGCTTCTCTTAGCACAGAATCATGTTACAGCACACACTGTGATTTTTAGAGGCTCCACAAAGATCACAGAGATAGATGTCCTTAAGCCTTGAGGGCATGTCCTTTAATGTCCGGGAAGTTCTGATCTAATGACATTTCCCATTCTTGCTAGCTTAGTCTCCTACTCTCTTTAAATCATTTATTCATACACACAAGCTAAGAACAGCTCTGGTTATTCTGAGACTAATTAAACCTTTGACTTTCAACTAAAAAAACCCAAGTATGATAAACAAAACAGAAAAAGTACCTTTTTGAGTATATAATAAGGAAAAGCTTAAGCCAGAAATGCCAGGACATAAGTTATACAAGAGCAAGGACCTTTCTATGTTTTGTTTACTGATGTATGTCAAGTGCCTAAAAGAATGCCTAGGGCATAATTGGAGTTCAATTAGTGTTTGTTGAGGGAAATTTCGTATTAGTTATAAACTAATGTCTTTCTCCTAAGACAAACAAAGTATTAGAGAATTTTGTGGCCAAGTTATTTACATCTTCTTCTTAAAAATGGCTTTAAAAGGCTCAGCGTCGTGGCTCAACGGGCTAAGACGCCAGCCACATACACCTGAGCTGGCGGGTTTGAATCCAGCCCGGGCCCACCAAACAACAATGACGGTTGCAACCAAAAAATGGCCGGGCATCGTGGCGGGCGCCTGTAGTCCCAGCTACTTGGGAGGTGGAGGCAGGAGACTCGATTGAGCCTAGGAATTAAGAGGTTGCTGTGAGCTGTGATGCCACAGCACTCTATCCAGAGTGACAGCTTGAGGTTCTGTCTCAGAAAAAAAAAAAGGCTTTAAAAAATTTTTCCCTCATCACAAAAGTGATCCATGCACACATTAGAAAATTATCCAGTTAGGGTTTTAGTTTAGGTCTTTCTACTAGTCATTTATGCAATGAACTTATTCATTTATTTATTTATTTATTTATGCCGTGTGTCATATAGCTCATAGCAACCTCAAACTCTTTGGCTTAGGTGATTCTCTTGCCTCAGCCTCCTGAGTAGCTGCGACTACAGGCACCTGCCACAATGCCCTGCTACTTTTTTTTTTTTTTTTTTTGAGACAGAGTCTCATCATGTTGCTGTTGGTACAGTGCTGTGGCATCACAGCTCATAGCAACCTCAAACTCCTGGGCTGAAGCAATTCTCCTGCCTCAGCCTCCCAAGTAGCTGGGACTACAGGCACCCACCACAACGCCTGGCTATTTTTTTGTTGTTGTTGCAGTTGTCATTGTTGGTTAGCTGGCCCGGCTGGGTTCAAACCCACCAACTTTGGTGTACGTGGCTGGCGCCAAGCCAGCCCGGCTACTTTTTAGAGACTCAGGCTGGTCTTGAACTCGTGAGTTCTAGCAATCCACCTGCCTCAGCCTCTCAGAGTGCCAGGATTATAGATGTGAGCTAGCATGCCCGGTCCTTTATTTATTTGTTGTTAAAACCTCTTACTCTCTCACCCAGCCTAGAGTGCAGTAGCCTGATAACAGCTCACCATATCCTTGATCTCCTGGGCTCAAGCAATCCTCCCACCTCAGTCTCCTAAGTAGCTGGAACTACTGGTATACCCTATCATGCCTGGCAATTTTTTTTTTTTAAGAGTTGGGGTTTTTCCCAGGCTTGTCTTAAAACTTCCAGCCTTAAGTGATCCTCCTACCCTGGCCTCTCAAAGGGTAGGAATAAATAACCTTAAATAAGGGAATCTTAAATAAAAAAAGTATGACTATATTCTGGTATCTGCCATTTATAACTTGCTTTTACTTTACAGCCTGTCATCACTATCTTTCCATGTCAATACTCTTCAACTAGATCATTTTTAATGGCTGTATAATATTCAACAACATAGATGTACTATAATGTAATTCCTATTTTTCAGACAGTGAAATTGTTTTTCATTTTTTGCTATTATTAGAACACCGATGAACATTTATAGCTAAAATCTTTGCTGACATTCATGGTTATATTAGGGTAAATTCTTAGAAGTAGAATACTAGGTCAAAGGACATGCAAAATGATAAGGCATGTTGGCAAATCATTCTCCAGAAATGTTGCTCCAGTTCATTCTTCTACCAATTGTATAAGATAGTGTCTGTTCCTCCAATCTTTGTCAATCTCTTATAATAATTTAAATTAAATTTAATAATGTGATTTTTTTTTAAAAGACAGTTTCGTCTGTTGTCCTGGGTAGAGTGCCCTGACCTTATAGCTCACAGCAACCTCAAACTCTTGGTTGGGCTCAGCCTCCCAAGTAGCTGGGACTTTTATTTTAGTAGAGGGGAGGGGGGTCTTGCTCTTGCTCTGGCTGGTCTCAAACTCTTGAGCTCAAAGGATCCACCCACCTTGGCCTCCCAGAGTGCTAGGATTATAGATGTGAGCCACCACACCCAGCTAACAATGTAAATTAAATTTTTGTTTTACCAAATTAGTAAGGGAAAAATGAGCCAGTGCATTTTCATTAGGGAAACTTTTTTTATAAAACAAAGTTGCAGAAAGTAAAAATACTGTCTATTTATTGCCTAAGGCTGGGGGACGGAGAAAAAGAAAGATAAAAAAAGAAAAAAAAAAGCGCTTTCTACTATTCAAAGTAAGCCAAATTTTCAGAGAAAATTTTAATTACAATATATGGATTCAAAGGTAAGGGCCAGCTTCATGTAATGTAAAGGATACGCAAGGCATGTTTTCTTCATCTAGAAAACACATGCTTCAAAAGCATATGCCATGAAGTCTGGTGCCACTACCCTAAAAAATACACTCACAGCCTAGTTACCCTCAGATAGTTCAGGTGCACAGGACTTCCTAGGAGGCTGCGGTAACTACCTTCCTGTGACGGAAACACCTGGTCTAAATGCTGCTTTGATCCATATATCACCTAATATTTTTTCCTGTGGGTTTCAATTCACTACTCCCCATGAGGCACACCAAAAAAAGTTTATTCTGTGATAAACTACAAGAGCTAGGACCAGTCAGTCTACTTTAGAATGTCAAAACTTGATCTAAAGTTATTACTTGAATTAAGACTGTTCTATACTTCTCCCCAAAATGCACCTGAAAACGCTGTCATTTAGTACTTACAACTGCTTGGTTTTACTTGATAATTTGGTAATAGATAAATCAGTTGCCTTTAACTGGGCCTTACTTAGTCAAAGGAGTTCATAAGTTTTCCTGCAAAATATGCCCTAAACCTAAAACTCTGGTCTAAACACATGACCTGAAACTCTGTTCTACTTCACTTACTGCAGGAAATGATAAGACTATTAATTATTCAGTGAGTTTTAAGACTCCATTCACCTCAATCCTATCAACTGTGTATTCAGGGGTAGATTATCTCCCTGGAGTCTTTTTTTTTTGAGACAGAGTATTAAGTTGTCACCCTCGGTAGAGTGCCGTAGCATCACAGCTCACAGCAACCTCAAACTTTTGGGCTCAAGTGATTCACCTGCCTCAGCCTCCCAAGTAGTTGGGACCACAGTTGCCTGCCACACGCCTGGGCATTTTTCTGTTGCAGTTGTCATTGTTCCTCTAGCTGGCCTGGGCTGGACTGGAACCGTCCAGCCTTGGTGTATATGCCTGGTGCCCTATCCACTGAGCCACGGGCTCAGCTTCCCTGGAGTCTTTTAAGGGTCCCCCCCTTTTTTTAATGGCTCCTTTATTTCTTATTTTGCTTGCCATTTTACTCTCCATTCCACTCCTGAAGGGCACTTCTTCTACACAACAGGCAGCTGAATGAGAACCTGAAATTCAAATCCTTGACCGGGGGATGGTATTTGAATCCTAGTCACATCATTCCTTGATTATATTAGATCATTCTTTAGATAATCTGGAACAAGAGAATAACAGTCTAAATATAAGAAATATTGGCCCGGCGCCTGTGGCTCAACGGGCTAGGGTGCCAGCCACGTGCATTTGAGCTGGCGGGTTCAACTCCAGCCCGGGCCCGCCGAACAACAGTGACGGCTGCAACCAAAAATTGGCCGGGTGTTGTGGCGGGTGCCTGTAGTCCCAGCTACTTGGGGGGCGGGGGCAGGGGACTCGCTTGGGCCCAGGAATTGGAGGTTGCTGTGAGCTGTGATGCCACGGCACTCTATCCAGGGTGACAGCTTGAGGCTCGGTCTAAAAAAAAAAAAAAAAAAAAAAAATATATATATATATATATATATATATATATGTATGTATATAAGAAATATTGGGTAGCGCCTGTGGCTCAGTGGGTAGGGGATTGGCCCCATATACCGAGGGTGGTGGGTTCAAACCCAGCCTTGGCCAAACTGCAACAAAAAATAGCTGGGTTGGCTCGGTGCCTGTGGCTCAACGGGCTAAGGTGCCAGCCACATACACCTGAGCTGGCGGGTTCAAATCCAGCCCGGGCCTGTCAAACAACAATGATGGTTGCAACCAAAAAATGGCTGGGCATTGTGATGGGTGCCTGTAGTCTCACCTACTTGGGAGGCGGAGGCAAGAGACTTGCTTGAGCCCAGGAATTGGAGGTTGCTGTGAGCTGTGATGCCACAGCACTCTATCCAGGGTGACAGCTTGATGCTCTGTCTCAAGAAAAAAAAAATGGTAACCATAATATCTTTCTATCTATGTAATGTTATTTAACTCTTAAAACAGTCCCATGAGGTAGTTGGTCTGTTACCATAATACATGCACCCTACAGACCTTAAAACCGAAACAAGATACCCGGGACAGCATAGATGGCAGATTAGGACATAAATCAAAGCATGCTGCCTCCAAGGCCTAAGCCCCTTGGTCACCATGCTGTGGCCACTCACAAACCAATGACAACAGTCTTCCATATTTGATAGGAGACTGAGGCACCAGGAGGCCAGGTAATAATCCCCACCACCACCACCAGTGGCACTGACTGAGCCAGTAAGTCGCAGGGCTGGGGTTTGAACCCAGGGACCCTCGATGAGGGCGAAGCCCTTCCCCCCCCAACACCCTGCTGCCTTCTCAGGGAAGAGGCTGGAGGATCCCTTGAGCTCAGGAGTTCAAGACCACCTTAAGCAAAGTGAGCCCCTGTCTCTACTAAAAATAGAAAAAAATAGCTGGTTGTGGTAGTGTACATCTGTAGTCCCAGCTACTTGGGAGGCTAAGGCAGGAGAATTGATTGACTCTAGGAGTTTAGAGTGGTAAGCTATGATTGGGCCACTGCACTGTAGCTTGGGAAGAAAGATAAGACCATCTCTTGATAAAATAAATAAAAATACATAAGCATAGGGGCGGTGCCTGTGGCTCAAAGGAGTAGGGCGCCAGCCCCATATGTCAGAGGTGGCAGGTTCAAACCCAGCCCTGGCCAAAAACTGCAAAAAAAAATAAAATGAAATAAAACAAAATATCTCCCGTTTCTCTTTACGGCTCAGCGCCTGTGGCTCAGCGGGCTAAGGCGCCAGCCACGTACACCTGAGCTGGTGGGTTCGAATCCAGCCCCGGCCCACCAAACAACAATGGTGCCTGTAACCAAAAAATGGCCTGGCGTTGTGGCGGGTGCCTGTAGTCCCAGCTACTTGGGAGGTGGAGGCAGGAGACTTGCTTGAACCCAGGAATTGGAGGTTGCTGTGAGCTGTGATGCCACAGCACTCTATCCAGGGTGACAGCTTGAGGCTCTGTCTCAAAAAAAAAAAGAAAGAAAACAAAATAAAAAAGCATCAAAATGGAATAAAAAGATTATGTATTTGAAAACAACCATCTTGTCCCACTTGAAGCTTTTCTTTTTTGTGCTAAAATTCTGCCTCACTCAGCCGGTCCTTGTGAAATATGTTACCTCCCAGACAGTGTCTCTTGCTGCTAGTAAGAAAGTTAAGTCAAAATCAATTCAGAAAAAGAGATTGGGGGCTCCGCGCCTGTGGCTCAATGGGCTGAGGCACCAGCCACGTACACCTGAGCTGGCGGTTCGAATCCAGCAGGGCCCGCCAAACAACAATGACAGCTACAAACAAAAAAAATGGCCAGGCATTGTGGTGGGCGCCTGTAGTCCCAGCTACTTGGGAGGCGGAGGCAGGAGACTCGCTTAAGCCCAGGAATTGGAGGTTGCTGT
>CAUYON010094964.1:0-13559 GCA_963573935.1 Arctocebus calabarensis
CAGGCGCCCACCACAACGCCTGGCCATTTTTTGGTTGCAGCCGTCATTGTTGTTTGGCGGGCCCGGGGGCTGGATTCGAACCCGCCAGCTCAGGTGTACGTGGCTGGCGCCTTAGCTCGTTGAGCCACAGGCGCCGAGCCAGGTTTGTTGGTTTTTAAAAAACTTTCAAACTTCCACTTTTGTGAAATACGATAAAATAGAATTTCAGTAAAAATGAAATGGAAGAAAAAGATGTACAAAACACAAGCTCCGTTTTAAAAATGATTATTAGATAAAAAAGATTTAAAAATGTCCACTGCCAAATTGCTGTAAATTAGAGGATTGCAGGCTGGTACGTTGCACTTCCAGTTTTCCCTGTAGGGGGCAGTAGAGGGTGATGATTAACTTGGGGGGGGTCGCACACCCCCTGGTGGAGAGTCATGGAAATGCCTAGAATGAACTTGCGGGTACACGAGGGGTATCAGCCATCGGAATGGACCCAGTTGGGTTAAGTCTGTATTGTGGAGCCTCGGATGCCAGGAAAGGAAATGTAAACCCCTGAGCAAGGCAGATGCTGTTAGATTCAGGTTTGGGGCAGAGCTCTCTGGTGTCTTTGTCCCTTTGCTTCCTAAACCAGGAGGTATAGGGAGACCTGTGAGGAGGCCAGAGATATTGATGGCCTGAGCCAAAGAGAGACCTGTCACAGGTGACATGCTGATGGGGGATTTGTGCCTCTCTCTGTAGTGAAAGACAGGAAGAGGCAGGTGCTGGAGGCGTGGAGTCTCCTAATGCACAGGCACAAAGAGCTGCTGGTGGGATAGATTCCAGCTCTGCCACCTTCTTGCTCTAAGAACGAGGTGTGGCCTTCCTGAGCCTCAGTTTCCTCACCTATGAAATGTCAATTGTAAGACCACGTTCCACAAAAAAGAGGCAAGTTCTATGACGATATGAAGTGTTTATTGAGTGCTGACTGCCCTGCAGGTGCTGTGTAGTAACTTTACACCTGTGCCCCTTGAGGCAGGTGCTGTGATTACCATCAGTACACACAAAGGGAAACTGAGGCACTCCTTATAACCCAACCAGAGTCACACAGTGAGTGGTAGAGCTAGGGTTTGAATCTGGAATTCTCCAAGAATGTGTAGTCTTTTTTTTTTTTTAGACAGAGTCTCATTATGTTGCCCTCAGTAGAGTGCTGTGGCATCACAGCTCACAGCAACCTCAAACTCTTGGGCTTAAGCGATTCTCTTGCCTCAGCCTCCCAAGTAGCTGGGTATAGGCGTCCACCACAATGCCTGGCTATTTTTTTTGGATGCAATTGTCATTGTTGTTTGGTGTATGTGGCCTGCACCCTTACTCACTTGAGTTATAGGCACCAGGCCAAAATCTGTAGTCTTAACCCCACAATATGAAGCCACTCTTACAAATGATAATCCACAAAGCCTGGCACTTAATAAACATTTGGCAAGTATAAGATTGAATTACCGTGTTCATCTTTATTGGTCTTGAGCAATCAGGCCTCATTTTTTTTTTCTGCTGGGTAAACTGAAGCTCAGAGAGGGTGAGGAGATGGTCTGAAGCCCCCTAGCTCTGCCAATCACATGGGGTGATAGCAATATGACATAGCACTTGCTGGATGTGAAATCCTGTTCTGGGCCTTTTACATGGACTAACTAATTCTCAAACTACCTATGAGGTAGAGAATATGGTTGTCCCCATTCTATGGATGAGGAACTGAGGCCCAGAGAGCCAAAGTTACCACCCAAGGTCAAGCAGAGAGTTAAGGGACAGGCTGAGAGTCAGTCCTGGCTCCTATTTGCTCCCCATGATTTACACAGGACTTTGGCCACAAGTCCCACCCTCTGCCCTCTCCTCTCCCTCTCTCAGGCCGAGAACCTCTTGCTGGACGCGGAGGCCAACATCAAGATTGCTGACTTTGGTTTCAGCAATGAGTTCACACTGGGCTCAAAGCTGGACACGTTCTGTGGGAGTCCCCCATATGCTGCCCCAGAGCTGTTTCAGGGCAAGAAATACGACGGGCCGGAGGTGGACATCTGGAGCCTCGGCGTCATCCTATACACCCTCGTCAGCGGCTCCCTGCCCTTTGACGGGCACAACCTCAAGGTGCTGGGTGGGGCTGGGCACCTGGGGGTCTTAATGCCCCACAATTAGGACCCTGTTTCTTGTATACTTCCTCTGCCCGGGGGGGAGGGGCGGGGAGGGAATTTGCTGACCTGAGGTCACATGGCAAGACAGGAGGCAGGCAGGACTCAAGTACCCACGAGGCCAGTCTGAGTGGACCACACTGTGTTGGAGTTCAGGGTATGAACTGACAGAGCACCGAGCCTGAATCTGTAGTCTTAACCCTACAATATGAAGCCACCCTTACAAATAATAATCCACAAAGCTTACTAAACATTCAGCAAGTATAAATGTTTATACTCCTCTCACTCCATAACTCTTTTTTTGTCCATGCCTCTAAGTCAGGCCCTGTTGTAGGCTTTGCAAATATGACATGAACTAGAGAGGCAATAACCTCTGCCACACTGTAGGAGAATATTAAAAACACATGCCCAGGGATAGAAGCCAGTCACCAAAGGCCACAGAGTGTATGACCCCATTTATATGGAATGTCCAGAATAGGCAAATTCACAGAACACAGAGTTGGGGTGGGGTGAAGTGGGGGGGTGCTGGGGGCTGATTGCTGAAGTGGCACAGGGTTTCTTTTGAGGTGATGAAAAATGTTCTAGGCTGGGCATGGTGGCTCATGCTTGTAATCCCAGCACTTTGGGAGGCCAAGGTGGGTGGATTGCCTGAGCTCATGAGTTAGAGACCAGCCTGAGCAAGACCCTGTCTCTAAAAAATAGGAGGGCATAGTGGTGGGCACTTGTAGCCCCAGCTACTTGGGAGGCTGGGGCAGGAGGATCACTTGCGCTGAAGAGTTTGAGGTTGCTGTGAGCTATGATATCACAGCACTCTACCCAGGGTAACAGAGTGAGACTCTGTCTCAAAAAAGAAAATAAAAGAAAAATGTTCTATGGTGAGGCTTGTGCAGTTCAGGGAAGACACTAAAAACCATTGGTTTTACATTTCAAACAACAAGAAAATTCTTCTCTCCACCGACTAACATTCCAACAGTAGAGCCGGGCAGAAAACAAAATAAATAGACAAATAGATGATGGCTAGTGCTGGGGGGACAGTGACTATTTGGAGGAGGGAGGAAAGAGTGGGCTGTGGTTTGGTGTTTTTTTTTTTTCTCCCTTTGAACTTTTTAATTTGAAACGTTGCCAGTCCACAGAAAAGCTGCGAGAATAGAACAAAGAACACATGGTACCTTTCAGGAGATTCACAATCACTGGCATTTGGCCACATTTGCTGTATCTGCACATGATGTTTGTTGCTGTCATCAGCACTATTGAGGGGCCATTTGATAGTCGCAGACACTGCGTCCCTTTATCCCTGAAGGCTATGGCAGCTTATCTCCTGAGACCAGGGACGTTTTCCTGTCACTGATGACACACAAGAAATACAGCATTGGTACAATCCTGGCCTCGGCCCTGCGGCCCATCCTCACATTCTATCCATCATCCCAGGAACATCCTCCACAGCTATATTTTTCCCCTGGTCAAGAATCCACTTAGACTCCCAAGTGGCGTTTGGTTCTTGCTGTCTCTTATATTTCCTTTCCTCTGGAAGAGTTCTCAGCCTCTCTTTGTCTGTTGTGACACTGGCATTGTTGACAAGTTCAGGCTAATCACTCTGCAGGCTGTCCCTCGGTGTGGGTTGCCTCAAAGTTGACTTCCCAGGGTACATTTCCAGCAGGGGTTCTGCAGCAGGGTAGCCCCATCCTGCTTGCAGCAGCCATGAGGAGTGTATGGTAGTTTGAAATCAAGAAGAGAGGGAAATCTTCGCTGAGGACCAGCCACCAAAGCAGAGGAGGGGAGGGAGTCTCTTTGCAGTGGCCTTGGCTGAGTAGCTGACTCTGCTGGGCCTTAGTCCCCCCGCTGATCAATGACTGATCATAAACACCCCTGTAGCTGCCATTTGAGGACTCGCTGAGATCAGGGATGCAAAGTGCTCACTTAGCAAAGCCCCTGCACCCCAGAAGTACCTAGAGCCTGGGATGGGGGTGCCCTACATGCAATAATTTTTCTGAGCGCCAAGCTTGAAGCTAAGAGACCTTTTCTAAGGGCAAGACCAGTGTGAATCATCTGCCCCAAGTTTCCTGCTGTGCTGATTTCCCAGCAGGTGTCCCAGCCTTGCTGGGCAAAAGAGGCAGATAGCCAGGGACAGTTTCCAGCTCTGTCATTTCCTTTCTGAGTGACCTTGGACAAGTCCTTTTCTTTCTTTCTTTTTTTTTTTTTTTTTGAGACAGAGCCTCAAGCTATCGCCCTGGGTAGAGTGCCATGGCATCACAGCTCACAGCAACCTCCAATTTCTGGGCTCAAGCGAGTCTCTTGCCTCTGCCTCCCAAGTAGCTGGGACCACAGGTGCCCGCCACAACGCCCGGCCATTTTTTGGTTGCAGCCGTCATTGTTGTTTGGCGGGCCCGGGGGCTGGATTCGAACCCGTGAGCTCAGGTGTACGTGGCTGGCGCCTTAGCCCGTTGAGCCACAGGCGCCGAGCCAACAAGTCCTTTTCTGAACCTCAGTTTCCTTACCTGTAAGAGGAGGACATTAAGAGTATCCTCTTGCAACCAGTCTATGTATATAAAGCCCTTCTCCAGGGGCAGGTGGCTAGACACAGTGTCACACCTGAGGGCCATTCTGGTGGTGGTAACAGTGGCCCAGTACTATCTTGCCACCATATGAGGGGGTCATTGTGGTCCACTATTTGCCAGTGCAGGCTCCAGAGCCCCACTGCTTGGGTTCCAACATCGTCCCTCCCTCTTTCTGGTCATGCAACTTGGGGCATGGGACCAAACCTTTCTCTGGGCCTCAGTTTCCACATCTAGAAAATGGAGATCATAACTACATTTCATGGTATTGCCAAAATGAATTTATTATGATTTACATAAAAAGCTAAAAAAACGCTGCCCAGTGTGGGATGAGTGCACCAAAAGCGAACCACACATGGTATTCACAGCCCTTTGGGCTGCAATGGCCTGCAAACCCAGGAAGCTCCCTGGATGCACACGTGTTCCAGCTCTTGTAGGAGATGGTGCCAGAAGGAAGCCCCTGACCAAGTCCTTGGTACAGGGCTCCACCCCTAGGGACTCTGGCTTACCCCTCCACCTCCACCCATTTTCTGCCTCCCTCGGTTCTTTTTGTTTTGTTTTTTTTGAAACAGTCTCACTCTGTTGCCCAGGCTAGAGTGCCATGGCATCAACCCAGCTCACACCAGCCTCAAACTCCTGGGTTTAAGCAATCCTCCTGCCTCAGCCTTCTGAGTAACTAGGATGGTAGGCATCCACCACGATGTTCTTCCATTTTTACTAGAGATGAGGTCTCGCTCTTGCTCAGGCTGGTCTCAAACTCATGGAATCCTCCTGCCTGGGCTTCCTAGAGTGCTAGGATTGTAGGTGGGAGCTACCACACCTAGCTATCCCTCAGTTCTTGTTGTTGTTGTTGTTGAGAGTGTCTCATTTCATCACCCTTGGTAGAGTGCTATGGTGTCACAACTCACAGCAACCTCCAAGTCCTGGGCTTAGGCGATTCTCTTGCCTCAGCCTCCCGAGTAGCTGGGACTTCAGGCGCCCGCCACAACACCTGGCTATTTTTCTGTTTTGCAGTTCAGCCAAGGCCGGGTTTGAACCCGCCACCCTCACTATATGGGGCCAGTGCCCTACTCGATGAGCCACAGGTGCCGCCCTATCCCTCAGTTCTTTATTCAGATGAAAGGATCGCCCCTGGTCTGCAGGTTCTGAAGTCTCAAATATATCTTATTTTTCACAGCTTTGGAAGGGACCCCTCATGAAAGGCCCTTAAAAAGAAAGCAGCATATGAATCCAAGAACTCCTCGGAGAATCACAGCTCTTTGGAAAACAGGCTTGGGGGGGTGGGAGAGGAGGTTGCAGGGGAGGGGAGAGGATTCCGTCCCCTTTAGTGAACCTTGGTCCAGGCCAGGCATGTGCCACGCATCTGGAGGATATTAACTCACTTATACCCTGGCAGTGGGCTTGTGAAGAGTGGGAGTTGATATTGCTTGCAGGTAAGAAGACAGACCCCCAGAGGCCAACTCACTTGCTGATCTCCCTCTGATCTGGCATGGAGAGTTCACTTTCTCTGTAAGACTTCCTCTGAATGAAAAGTTACAGTAGAACCTCTGTTAAGTTGACCACCCAAAGGATTGCGAAACTGGTCAACATATGGTAGTGGTCAACATAAAGAACCAGACCTACTGTACTGATACATAAATGTGGCGCATGTCCAGTCTATGAAAATTAGGTCAGCCTGGAAGGGTGTGGTGGCTCACACCTGTAATCCTAGCACTCTGGGAGGCCGAGGCAGGTGGATTGCCTGATTTCAGGAGTTGGAGACCAGCTTGAGCTAGAGTGAGACCCCATTTCTACCAAAAATAGATTAGCCAGGCGTGGTGGTGGGCGCCTGTAGTCCCAGCTACTTAAGATGCTGAATCAAGAGGACTGCTTGAACCCAGGAATTGAGGTTGCTGTGAGCTATGATGCCATGACACTGTAACCTAGAGCAACAGAATGAGACATTGTCTCAAAAAAAAATTAGGTCAGGGCAGCAGCTTTGGCTTATTGAGTAGGGCGCTGACCCCATATACCAAAGGTGGCAGGTTCAAACCAGGCCCCAGCCAAAGTGCAACAAAAAATAGCCGGATGTTGTGGCGGATGCCTCCAGCTACTCGGGAGGCTGAGGCAAGAGAATCATCTAAGCCCAGGAGTTGGAGGTGGCTGTGAGCTGGGTGGCGCCATGGCACTCTACAGAGGGCGATAAAGCGAGACTCTGTCTCTACGGAAAAAAAAAAATTAGGCCAGCTCAAGGAGGTGGTCAACTATGGAGGTTCTACTGTATTTAGCTTTTGAAAAAAACTGACTTAATTGCTACATCTGTACGATGTTCCATTTTACAGATGGGAAACTGAGGTTGGGAGAGAGGACTGAAGTTTTGCCACTCAAAGCTAGGCTTCAGAGCTTCTGTCATACTATCAGAAGGGTAGGGCCAAAGATGAGTGTGTAAGAGATGAGGAGTTGGGGTGGACCCCTCCTCCAGTAACCCTGTCCCCCTAGGAGCTGCGAGAGCGTGTCCTCAGAGGGAAGTACCGAGTCCCTTTCTACATGTCAACAGACTGTGAGAGCATCCTGCGGAGGTTTTTGGTGCTGAACCCAGCTAAGCGCTGTACCCTTGAGGTGAGCCCCACACCCACTGGTGCCCCCCATCTCTGATTTCTATAAACTCTGCACCCCCAGCAGCCTTCCTGCCACACTTTCCTCTACCCACCTGCCTAAGAGCCACTGCTGACAGATGGGGGTAGATGGGCAGACCAGGGAAAGGCTCCCAGGCCCGTCCTGACGCCACCCGCCGGCAGCCTCACCCACTCCCCGCCTTGTCAGTAATTAGCTAATGAGCTCCTAGGATGATTACAGGGTGCCAGGGGCCCAGATGATGTGGAGGAGGGTGGGTGGCATCAAGAGGCTCCGGCAAGGGACAGGGTTGGGGGAGGGTGAGCGGGTGCTAACTCTTAGGAAGCCCTCAGTTTGGGGTGTTAGGCATGGGGGGTTAGAGCAGGGCAGGTAGCCCAACTTGGGGGTCTGCCTGGTAGGTGCGGAGCTATGTTATTCCTGGTTGTTTCTGACCCCTGTCTGCTTTGCTTCTGATCCCTGCAGCAAATCATGAAAGACAAATGGATCAACATTGGCTATGAGGGTGAGGAGTTGAAGCCATACACAGAACCCGAGGAGGACTTCGGGGACACCAAGCGAATCGGTGAGGGTCAGGGAGAGCAGGTGCCCAGAAGCTTAGAGCTGTGGGACACAGAGAAAAGGCAGGAGCCTGCCAGAACTTGGCCCCTTGGTCAGTGCATCAGGGAAACTTGCAAGGCTCTTAGAGTACTGAGGAGTCTGGGCTCCAGTCCCCACACTGCCACTTTCTAGCTATGTGGCCCTGGGCAAGTGGCTTCCCCTCTCTATGCTTCTGTGTCCTCATCTGCAAATAGGAATAATCATCATAGTTATCTCATAGAACTGTTATGAATAGTAAATGAATCACTCTGTATAAAACACTTACATTAATGCCTAGCATATGACAAGTGTCATGTATGTTGGCTTCTAAGATGCAAATCACAGATCACTTCTTTTCTTTCTTTTTTTTTTTTTTTTTTTGAGACAGACTCTCACTTTGTCACCCTCAGTAGAGTGCTGTGGCGTCACAGCTCACAGCAACCTCCAACTCCTGGGCTTAAGCAATTCTCTTGCCTTAACCTCCCAAGTAGTTGGGACTACAAGCACCCGCCACATGCCCGGCTATTTTTTTTGTTGTAGTTGTCATTGTTCTAGCAGGCCCAGGCCAGGTTCGAACCCACCAGCCCCAGTGTATGTGGCCAGCGCCCTAACCACTGAGCTACAGGCACTGAGCCCACAGATCACTTCTAGAAGGCATGGAGCACAAAGTCATTAGTGCTCTGCGTGTTTTGGGAAAACCACCGCCTTGTCATATGTCTCGTCTGCTACCCTTTTGTCCTGATGCCTCTAGCCTATAGTCCTAGAACTCTTGAACTCTAAAGCATTAGCTCTAGAAGAGCCACTTGGAAACCACCCAGTAACCATTCTACAGCTGAGGAAATAGAGACTACCATCAGAGACTGTCCGCATTAATCACGATTTTCATGGTTGCAAGTAACAGAAAATCCAAGTCAGTCTGGCTTAAACTAGATAATAATAACAACAGGTTAAATAGCCAGGTGTGGTGGCTTACGCCTGTAATCCCAGCAGTTGGAAGGCGAGGCAGGTGGATTGCCTGAGCTCACAGGTTCGAAACTCTCCTGAGGCAGAGCGAGACCTCATCTCTAAAAAAATAGCTGGGTGTTGTGGCAGGCACCTGTAGTCCCAGCTACTTGGGAGGTTGAGGCAAGAGAATCACTTAAGCCTAGGCATTTGAGGTTGCTGTGAGCTATGACACCATGACACAAAATGGGCGAGACAAAGTGAGATTCTCTTGTCTCAAAAAAAACAGCTTAAACAAACAAACAAAAAAGTTTAAAACATATGAGATTGTCATTCTATAGGCTGTGCACCTGTAGCACAGTGGTTACAGCACCAGCCACATACACCAAGGGTGGTGGGTTTGAACCCAGCCCAGGCCAACTAAGCAACTGCAGCAAAAAAATAGCCGGACTTTGTGGCAGGGGCTTGTAGTCCCAGCTGCTTGGAAGGCTGAGGCAAGAGAATCGCTTAAGCCCAAGAGTTGGAGGTTGCTGTGAGCTGTGACGCCGTGGCACTCTGCCAAGGGCAACACAGTGAAACTCTGTCTCAAAAAAAAAAAGAAAGAAAGAAATTGACATTCTATAGATCAGTGGTTCTCAACCTTCCGGATGCTGCAGCCCTTTAATACAGTTTCCATGGGTTGTGACCCACAGGTTGAGAACTACTGGTATAGATCAAAAAATCTCAATACTGGCCATTTCGCATGGTTTAACCTAATATTGATAATTTAGTCATTCACATAACTGAAAAGGCCAGCGTAGGCGACCTTCAGGCCCAGTTGGATCCAGGTGTTTAGAGATAGGTGACAATTTTCACCTTAGTACGTTCTTTCCCAAGCAGCTCTCATGACAGGAGGCAAGCTGGCAAGAACATATCCTTAGTAGCCTGGATACCCCATCAGGAACAGAAGTCACTTTCCTAATGTTCTGATAAAACCCCCTGGCTGGTACCCATAGGCTACTCCTAAACCAATCAATTGTGGTCTTGGGGATGGAACACTCTAATTGGTCGGATCTGAGTCATTTACCTGCCCTGAACCAGTCAGTGTAGCTTTAGGAATGGAATACTCTGATTGGCTAGACCTGGCACATGCCTGAACCAATCAATATGGCCTTGGGGATAGAAAGCTCTGACTAGCCAGGCCTAGGTTTATATTCCTCTGGTGGAATTTGTAGCAGTCAGGAGTCAGCTGGATGGCAGCAAGGGGAAAGAATGTTCTTTCAAGGAAAACCAGGGTGATGCTGGAGAATGGATGTGGGAAAAGTTAGAGAGTAGACATTGCTGAATGACACAGAAATGGGTAAAAGGATAAAGTCTGGGGAGACTGAACTTTCTCTCCATCCCCCTCTCCTAGAGGTGATGGTGGGTATGGGCTACACACGGGAAGAAATCAAAGAGGCCTTGACCAGCCAGAAGTACAACGAAGTGACCGCCACCTACCTCCTGCTGGGCAGGAAAACTGAGGTCAGAGGGTGCCCTGGGCCCTCCAAAATGTATAATCAGTCCATGGGGTGGAGAGACTGGAGGGGCAAAGAAGACAAGGGCTGAAGCATCTCGTCTGTCATCCTCTCACAGGAGGGTGGGGACCGGGGCACCCCAGGGCTGGCCCTGGCACGGGTGCGGGCGCCCAGCGACACCACCAATGGAACAAGCTCCAGCAAAGGCACCAGCCACAGCAAAGGGCAACGGAGTTCCTCTTCCACCTACCACCGCCAGCGCAGGCATAGCGACTTCTGTGAGTATCAACCCTCCACCCTTAAGTGCCATCTCCCACCCTGTGGCTCAGACCTGAGCTGTGTCATGGTTGTCTGACTGGCAAGCAACAGAAACCCTCTGGAGATAACCACAGCCCTGGGAGGAATATCGTACAAAGATATTGGGGTATCATATGGAACTTGGAGGAACACGACAGCCAGTTTCAAGAAAGGATTAAAATCGGAAAAGCAGCTAGACCCAGAATAGATACTCTGTGTCTTGCTTTGTCTCGGTTTATCTGGTTTTTCTTTGTCTCTTACCTCATCTTTTTCCTGATCGCTCAGTTCCTAAGTTTCTTACATCTTAGTTTTACGGACCAGCCCAAATGGAAGCTGGAATCTCTTTGGTCCACTTGTCAGGGATGGAACTCTAATATCAGAAAGCAGTTGAGATTAATCCACTGTAACTAGAGCACAGGAGGACACATTGTACAAAGTGGCTGCTAAGAGCCTGCCTTCTGGCCTCTCCTCTACACTGAAATGAGGAAGGTCTTTCCTAGTGGATGGGGGCTGTGCAGATACCTGATTGTGACAGACATCTGCAGAAATTGGATAGACACCACCACCAGCAATTAGGCATGGAAACTTCTGAGAGGTCTCTTACTCACACTCTCATCAAATGTTAATCCTCTCCACTGTTTTCTTAACAGCCTTATTTTTTTGTTGTTGATGTTGAGACATGGTCTCACTATGTTGCCCTTGGTAGAGTGCCATGGCATCACAGTTCACAGCAACCTCCAGCTCTTGGGCTTAAATGATTCTCTTGCCTCAGCCTCCCAAGTAGCTGGGACTACAGGCGCCCACCACAACGCCTGGCTATTAGTTGTTATTATTGTTACTGTTTAGCAGGTCCAGGCCAGGTTCAAGCCTGCCAGTCCTGGTGTATGTGGCCTGCACCCTAACCACTGTGCTATAGGTGCCGATCCTTAACAGCCTATTAAGGTGAAATTCACAACCCATACAACTTACCCATTTAAAGGGTACAATTTAGTAGCTTTAATACATGTACAGAGTTGTACATCCATCACCACAACCAATTTTAGAACATGTCCATTACCCAAAAATGAAAGTCTCAGCCCTTAATTGTCAATTTACAATTCTGCATCCACCTCCCCACCCCCAACGCACCCAGCTTCTGGCAACTATTAATCTGCTTTCTGTATCTATGGATTTGCCTATTCTATACATTTCAGATAAATGGAATTACACAATATATGATCTTCTGTGCCTGGTTTCTTTCCTTTTTTTTTTTTTTTGAGACGAGCCTCACTATACTGCTCACAGTAGAGTGCTGTGACGTCACAGCTCACAGTAACCTCCCACTCTTGGGCTTAAGCAATTCTTTGACTGCCTTAGCTTCCCTAGTAGCTGGGACTACAGGCACCTGCCACAATGCCCGGCTATTTTTGGGTTATGGTTGTCATTGTTGTTTAGCAGGTCTGGCCTGGGCTCGAATCCGCCAGCCTCAGTGTATGTGGCTGGTGCCCTACTCACTGAGCTACGGGCGCCAAGCCTGTGCCTGGTTTCTTTCATTTAGCGTAATGTTCTCGAGTTTCATATGTGATACACATATCAGTACTTCATTCCTTTTTCTTGCCAAATAACGGTCCATTGCACAGTTTCACATTTTGTCTATCCATTCATCACTATGAACATGTGGGTTGTGTCCATTCTTTGGCTGTTGTGAAGACTCCTGCTGTGAACATTCATGGATGTGCTTTGGTGTGTGTCGTGGTCATTTCTCTTGGGTACGTATCCAGGAGTGAAATTGCTGCATCACCTGGTAACTCTGTGCTTAACAGTTTCAGGAAGTTCCTGAGTATTTCCCAACTCTGTGTAATTTTGACAGCCCTACTTGTTGCATAGGTGAAGTTCTTTACTCTGGGACAGACACTAGAGTGAGGAGGCAAGTGTCAGGGCAGGAGGTGCCGGTTCCACCCTCACTCTACCATGGCTGGGTGCTCAGATTATTTTCCTACCCTGGGTCTCGCTTTCCCTCTCTATAAAATAGCATGATTGGCCCAGGAAGTCCCTAAGAAGCTTGTGCCTCCATGTGGTTAGATCATGGTAACCCTCAATAATCTCTGAGACGTGGGTTCTGGGGATTCTCAGGGTGAAGGGTTGCTAACAGTGCCCGGTGTCTGTCAACACTGCAGAGCTCCCAGCTCGTGATTCTGGGACTTATGAGCATTAATGTTCCCAAGGATTTACCATGCAGACGTCCTTACCACCTGAAGTTTGTAAACACTTTTCACCCACTGCTTCTAAAGCAGCTTCCTGAGACATCCCAAGAGACTAGATGTGTTTTGTTTTTGAAATTGTTAATACAGTCACATCCTTAAAAATTTGTTAGTACCAAAAAAGGTAGCCAGTGGAAAATGTTCTTTTCTTAAAGGCAGCCACCAATACTGGTTTTATGTGAATTATTTTAGAGAGATTTTCGTCATATGCAAATACATAAAGAGATAGATATGAGAAGAGGGAGAAAAAAAGAAAGAAAAAGGAATTGAGAGAGAAAGAAGGAAGGAAGATAAAAATAATATTCAAACAATAAATATATTCTTCCCTTTTAATACAAATGACCATCTTTTGGAGATATTCATATGCAATGTTTTTTTATGCAAAGGATAGCACATCACATCCCTTGCCCTGCCTTTCTATTTATATTTTACAGCCTATCTTGAAGACCATTCTATGTGGGTCATAAAGCCCTTCCTTGTTCTTTTTTTTTTTTTTTTTTTGAGACAGAGCCTCAAGCTGTCACCCTGGATAGAGTGCTGTGGCATCACAGCTCACAGCAACCTCCAATTCCTGGGCTCAAGCGAGTCTCCTGCCTCTGCCTCCCAAGTCGCTGGGACTACAAGTGCCCGCCACAACAACTGGCCATTTTTTGGTTGCAGCATCATTGTTGTTCGGTGGGCCCGGGTTGGATTCGAACCTGC
>CAUYON010094965.1:0-37729 GCA_963573935.1 Arctocebus calabarensis
GGGGAGATAGGACAAAGGGTGAGATCACATGTGTGGTACATATTTGAAGGGTCAGGAGAAAACTTCTAAATACGGATCAAAAATGTTTTCACATAGTAAATGAGAAAATCTCATGAATGTTTTGTCAATCAGGTTGATAAAAATATCTCAGATTGTATGTGAAGCCCACACACTGTACCCCATGATCGAACTAATGTACACAGCTATGATTCAATAAAAAAAAAAAAAGAAAATAAAACCAGAGCTCCATTTGCTGACCAGAGTAAAAAAAAAAAAAAAAGAGTTCTTAGACATGACATAAATTAATAAAGGGAAATAAATAAATGAACAGAACCTCATCAAATTGAAAACTTCTGCTTGTTACAGACCCAATTAAGGCATAAGCAAGCATGTGGTCCACTTGGAGAAAATGTTTTCAAGCCACGTATCTGACAAAGAACTCTTATTTACAATATATAAAGAACTCCTAAACTCATTAGCTAAAACACTCAAATTACAAAACAGGTGAAAGATATAAACAGATATTTTATCAAAGAGGGCCATACATGTGGTGAATAAACTCCTAAAAAAGATCTAACATCATTAGATAATAGAGAAATGCAAATAAAGGACAAGATGAAATATTATGACATTAACAAAATAGGATATCACTACACATGTATCATACTGGCTAAAGTAAAAATAATGACAATAGCAAACATTATCACATAGGCAGAGTATTAGCTACCTCATACAGTGCTGGTGGGAATGTAAAATGGTACAGTCACTCTGAGAAATAGTCCAGTATTTTTTTTTTATAAAACTAAACACACCCCTTTGCCATACGATTTAGTCTTTATCCTCCTGGGCAACTATGTTTGAACAAAAAACTATGTCCACAAAAATGGGTAAACAGTTTTTCATCACAGCTTCACTTATGATAGCAGCAAACTGTAAATATCCAGAATATTCTACAATCAATGATTGGTTGGGCATTCTGGTACAACTTTAATGTGCAATATTACTCTTCAATACAGAGGAACAAAGTACTGATACAAGTTGCAAGTTGGGTGGATCTCAGTGGCATTATGCTGAGTCAGTACCAAATGACAATACCAATTTCTGAAAGTCATACATTGTATGATTTAATCTGCATAAGATGATCAAAATGGAAGAATTCTAGAGATGGAGAACAGATTAGTGATGTCAGAGGTCAGAAGTGATAGGGGGGTGGGTGGTGTAACTATCAGGGTTAGTGTGAGGATCTGAGACTCGTGATGGATGTGAATGGGATTCTAATCAAGTTACAATCTTGATTATAATGGTGGTTACATGAATTTATGCAAGTGATAAAATGGGACACACACGTACTGTACAAATATCAAAATCTTGGTTTTGGTGTCATGGGGTATTATGTAAAATGTAACCATTGAGGAAAAATTGGGTGAAAAGTTTCGAGGACTTCTTTGTATAATCTGTGCAACTTCCTGTGAATCTGTAGATATTTCAAAACAAAAAGGAGAAAATGAAGAAAAACAATGAGAAGAGGAAGAGAAAAAGGAAGAAGTAGAATGGCCCAAAGATAGGCATTAAATGGGTGCTTACCAAAGGACCATAGTAACACATATGAATATGATAACATTAATTGATTGATCAATTCCACTATTTTTTTATTCACATCCTTTCCCAGGCAACACTCAGCCCAATTCAAATACCTCAATCCTTTTTCGTATGTCACCAGGGATGATTGCCCTCGTCCTTGTCCTGGGGTAAAACTGCTAGGTCTTTGGCTCTTACCCTCTGCTTTGCCACCTCCCGTACATGCTACGATGATATGCAACTCACTGTGAAAACTGAATTTTCTCTGTTTTCCTTATATAGGAGTTACATCTAGATTCTTTCTAGAACTAGTACATGGTGATTGCCCACAAAGATCCCTCTCTGTGGCTCTTTCTTTCTAATCAGGGAGTTTATAAATAGCTGGGTCTTAAGGGATTAATACTCACTTGTTTGAGATCTATAGTCTCAGGGGCTGAGATGGAATTGGAAAGACAACATTCATTAGTTATTCTCTGCTGAAGAAAACTTATGATTTCCAGAGGGAATAAAATTCATTTTTATGTCATTGCCATTGAGGATTTACTGCTTAGTTTTTGAGAATTTCCCTGCTATTGACAAATTCTTCCCTCCCTCTTTTCCTTCCTCTTTGTCCTTTCCTTTTTCCTTCCTCCCTTTCTTCTTTCCTGCCTCCCTACTTTCTGTTTTCTTTTTGAGTGAGTAACAAACCAGTCATATGGTAAAAAATTCAGAAGTACAAAACTGCATAGAGTAAAAGCTACGTTGTTGCCTTGCACCGGTTGATTCGCACTCTCCAGTTCTCTGCCCTGGAGACCACCATGGCTACAAGTGCTTGTTCCTCTCTCAGATCTCAGCCTTGCACTGCATTCCTTCTGACATAGGAAAGTAACATCCAATGCTGAAAGTCACTTGAAGTCCAGATGGGGTCCTTGGCTTCACATAGCGAGTTTTATTTGGAAAGTACAGAAAATCTCCACAGTATAGAGGCTCATTTTATCTGTGAAGGAGAACCAGCCCCCACGGTTCTGTTAGCCTCACTATTTAGGCAACGGTTTGAGTACAAGTGGAAGAGGAGGAATAGTCATGCTATTTCTTGAGAAGAGGCTGTGTTTTTCTAGAATTAGGATGACACCCCCTTTTTGGCCAAATGTGGTCAAACTGGAAGTGTCATGACATTGGGTCCACAACAGGAGTGGGAAGTGTCCTTTGAAACATTTATGGCAATGAGGGTATAAAGAAGCTACAAGGTCAAGAAGTAGTGTGATCTGTCCTCTATCTTGGTTATAACCAGGTGGAACTTGTCCCGTCCCCATCTTATTTTGAGCAGGGTAGTTTGAAACCTCCTGACTAGTGTTTTGTTTTGATTATAATGGTTTGAGACTTTGTTTTGAGACTTCCTGACTCAATTAAGCACTGCCTACCAATTCCTATCTCACTCCCCCACACAAACAACAATATATTATTCACATTTTTTAGCTTTCATTTCTTTTCATATTTGTGGATGAGCTGAAAGTGGAAAGAGAATCTGCTCTCTTTTAAATGGTTGCTTAAAATGGTCTTTTAAAATGGTTGTTTAAAACGTCTATACTTCCCAAAGCAATCTACCTATTTAATGCCATCCCTATTAAGGTACCAACATCGTACTTTCGAGACTTGGAAAAAATGATTCTGTGTTTTATATGGAACCAGAAAAAAAACCCGCATAGCTAAGGCAGTTCTTAGTAATAAAAACAAAGCTGGGGTATCACCATTCCAGACTTTAGGCTGTACTACAAAGCCATAGTGGTCAAGACGACATGAATGAATTTTTTTTGTCCATGAATTATCTGTTTTTATTAAGCAGCAGCATCTCTTCAGACTTGACTCACCAGTGGGAGACATTTAGATTGTTTCTAATATTTTACTAATATGAACAATGTTACAAAAAACAAAAGTATTCATAATTGTAAGTATATCTCTAGGATTAAGAGATTTTTAGGAGAGGTATCTCCACATCAAATGGTATGAGCACTATAAATTTTAATAGACATTGCCTCACTGATCTTTGATTTGTATCACTTGTAACAAATCTAGAACGACTATTTCTTCAAATTCTCTTTAACAGTATATTAAGAAATTTTACATTTTGTTGTTATGATAGACAAAGTTAATGCATTTTAGCATTTTTATTTCTTCTGTGGGTCAAGTTGAGCATCTTTGGATATGTTTAAGAACCATTATCATTTCTTTGTCCATGAATTATTTGTTTATCTTCCCTTCTTACTATGTACTATTGTTTTTAAATTAATATTCTGAGCCAAGTACCTTACTCAGAAGAGTTGCTAAATTGTATTTCTCAAAGTTATTTTACTTTGCTTGTAGTGCATTTTGCCATGCAGAACTTTGATTCATAGAAAATTTATTTTGTATTTATTAAATATTTGTAAAATTTAAGAACGCTATCTTTATTCCAAAGATTTTAAAATATTCACCATTGTTTCATTGTCTTTTTCTGATAGATCAGAATTGATTTTATTTCTTTTTTAAAATTTCAGATTAATGTGAGGGTGCAAGCAATTAGGTTGCAATGTTTGCATTTGTTAGGTAAAGTCCCTGTTGTTGTGTGTCCTGCACCCAGGAAGTGTGCCATATACCCTTATGTTGTGCTCATTAGGTGGCAGCACACCAATTCTTCCTCCTCCTTCCCTCTCTCCTTTCCTCTTCCCCTTCCTCTTTTACGACTTTAAAGTTTAATTTTGAATTTAAATCAATGAGCCATTTTGAATTTATCTTTATGAAGTGTGCAAGATAGGTTTACAGCTTTAGTTCCTCATTCATTATCTTATTGTTTGAACATCATTTATTGCATACATCATCTATGTTCCATGACTACGATCTTATAGTCACATAACTATCATGTAATAATTCTCTTCTGTTTTTAGAGCGTGCACAGTTATTTTTAGTATATTCACAAAGTTGTGCAACTATTACCTGTGGAGGAATGAACTTCATGCTCACAAGGACAGTCACCGTTTCTTAACACATCAAAAGAAATGCTGAGAGCAAGCAATTCTCCCGGCAAGCTTAAAGATATCTTGTAATTTGGAGGCAAACCCCCAGGTAATTCACTGTTTTGGAATGAGATAAGATTGGTCACTCGATAGTAAGCAGGTGTTAAACCTTAAACATTATTCAGTACTTTATTGTGGGAGTTGGTGACCTTAAACATTATACGGTACTTTATTGCGAGAGTTGTGGAGAAAGAGCTCTTAATGTCCTTTGTTTGTGGTCCTGAAGCACATAGCTCCTGCATGTCATTACTTAGCACTCTTCACACCTATTGTGTATCCCTTCAATAAATAGACTCTGCAAAAGTTGTTTGGGCCTCTCCTGCACCTCTGGTGAGCCTCACCTCTTGCAGCTTGTACTCTCAATCGATGTCCTAGCTGTTTCCTTCAAGCAGCTCTGAAAGTTACCAGTGTGTAATTCCAGATTATTTTTACCACCCTCAAATTAAACCTACTTCTCATTCCTGCCACACCTCAGTCCCTATAAACAACTAATCTATTTCACGTCTCTATGAATTTGCTATTGTAAACATTTCATAGGAATGTAATCATAATCTATTGTATATGCATTTTAGTGTCTGGATTTGTCAATTGATGTATTTCCAAGGATGTTGTGGCATATATTGGCACTTCATTCCATTTTGTAGGTGAATAATATTCCATTATTCAGATACACTACATTTTGTTTATACATTTATTTGTAAATTGCATGAGGGCCAAGGGATTGAATCATTGCCAATTCCAGGAATTCCTTAAAAGTGCTGATGCTGAGTATAGTAACATCATGGACTTTTCAGAAGTAAGATGGTTAGTTCCAGGTCATATTTGAAAAGATTTTATGATTTGCAATGTGTTGTCAGACTATTTATGGTATCAAAAACCAAATTTTTGCTAGAACTTGAGTATGCAAGCTAGCCTACAGATTTAACACTTTTAGTGGATTTAACTGCTCAATTAAATGTGTTAAACATGCATCTTCAAGGTAAAAGCCACTTTATCAACACAATGTTTCAAACCTTAACAGCATTCCAAATGAAATTGAAATTATGGCAAACTCTAATTAAGGCAATAATTCTATGCATTTCAATACATCGGCAAAATATAATTCTATGAATCACGAAAAATATGCAGCCTTGTTTTTTGATTTGATACAAGAATTTGAAAACAGATCAGGATTTCTGGGAATATAATCAATATTTTGGTGCCCTTGCCTTTTCATTTTCAGTTCACATAAATGTATTACCTGCCAATTTTCAAAGGAAATGCTTAGAGCTTCAATCTGACATTCAACTTAAAGAAAAACTTGATCATGTGATCTCCCAGAGACAAACATCCCTTGCTTCACAATCGCACCTTATTCATGTAACTGCTTTTGGCAGCACTTACACATAAGAGCAACTGTTTTCAAGAACGAAACACAGTAAGAGTAAAACTAGAACCGAAATATCTGATGAGCACCTTGAGAATTCATTGAGAATTGCAACCACTTCTATGGAACCCGATATCGATGCATTAGTTTCTAAAATACAATGCCAAATACCCACTGTTTTATATTGTCCACTTTTCTTTTACTTTGTAATAAAAAATATTTCAAAAGATGTTTTACAAAGTCTTAAGAAAAATGAATAGGCACCTTTGTAATTATGAGGTTGCCAAGGCGGTGTTCAGGGTTGTCCATGTCCGACGGTGAATGTAAGGAGAACTACGGTGTTGAAGTGTCATAGATGAAGTCCATCCAGAATGGCTAGAAATAATTTTGACATCATGTTGTGGATGCATAACCCCCCCCTCAAATAAGCCAAACAACCATAGTATATCTTATCCTTAAATTTCGTAAACCATATTTTATGAATATCTTTTAGTATTTTGATTATGTCAGTGTTAATTTAGGGTTGGCAGAGACAACCTAACCAATTACCCTTAGTTTATGGTACTAAGGGATATGCCTTTCAACAAAATCATTAAAATGCAAAAAAAAAGACATTACTTAAATAGGTACATTTTCTATGTTAGTGATTGTGAACTTGGGACCTGCTGGATGATGCAGACTCTTTGAATGGGCTGATGCATAACTAAGATTATTATGTGGGGACTTTCTTCTTCTCTATGGTGGTGGAGATCATGAAAATCATGCACAGACCTTTTTTTTTTTTCTCATCTGCTTTCCTTAGTGTATTTAATGTGTGTTCCAAAGGCAGCTCTTCTTTTTCCTATATATCCCAGAAAAGCCAAAAGGCTGGACATTCTGCTTTACGGAATTGAGTTACTGTTGTTTAATTTCAGTCTGAATGACTCACTTTAGCATGTCTTATATGGAAGTTTTACTCATGACACTTTGTTTCAGATTTTCTTTGGGAATATCTTAATTTCTCCTTTATATTTGAAAGATAGCTTTATTTTATACACACACACATGCATATACTTTATGGTTAATAATGTTTTTCTTCCAACACTTACACATGCTACTCCTCTGATCATGATTTCTGAAGACAAACTTGCTTATAATCATAATTGAGAATCAGTTTTGTGTGATGAATCTGTTCTTTTCTGATACTTTTGGGATTTTCTCCTTTTCTCTGAATTTCGATAGTTAGATTCCATATCATCTATTTGCGAATCTCTGCTCTTATTGTGTTTAGAGTTCATTGAGGTTCTTGGTTAAATTTTTGTTGTCATATTTGGGAAATTTTCAGCTAATATTTCTTCACATACATCTTTCTTCCTTTTTTTGCTCACCTCTACTTTTGGAACTTTCCATAACCCATAAGTTAGTAACATTTCTGGGTTTCTGCAAGTATCTGAAGGTGTGTCCATTTTTCTTTTTTTCTCTGTTCTTGAGAATGGGCAATCTCAATTAATCTAGCTTTGAGTTAATTGATTCTTCTAATTGCTAAAATCTTCTGGTGATTTTTTTCCAGTTAATTTTTAATTTAAATTATTTTACTGTTTGACTACAGAATTTCTGCTTTCCTAGCTTTACCATGGTATAATTGACAAAATTATGTACATTTAAAGTGTATAACATGATTTAATATGCTACATAGATATTATGTAATGATTAACACAATACAATTAATTAACACATTATTTTTGTGCATGCATGTGCATGGTGAGGACACTTAAGATCTACTCTCTTAGCAAAATTTAAGTCAATAATACAGTATTATTGACTATATGCATTAGACCATGAGAATTTATTCATTTTACAACTGATAGTTTGCAGCCTTCGACCAAATCTTCCCATGCTTTTTTACCTTTGGCCACTGGAAACTACCATTCTGCTCTGTTTCTATGTTTCATTTTCTTTTCTTTTTTTTTTTTTTTTAAGATTCCATCTATATGAGTGATCACGTGGTATTTGTCTTTCTGTACCTTCCTTATTTGGGTTAGCATAATGTCCTCAATGTTCATCTACTTTGGTATGTATGGCAGGTTTTTTTTTTTTTTTTGTAGAGACAGAGTCTTACTTTATTGCCAATAGAAGAGTGTCATGGCATCACACAGCTCACAGCCACCTGCAGTTTCTAGGCTTAGGCAATTCTCTTGCTTCAGTCTCCTGAGTAGCTGGGACTACAGGCAGCCCCCACAATGCCTGGCTATTTTTCTGTTTTTTTTTTTTAGTTCGGCCAAGGACATGTTTGAACCCGCCACCTTCAGTATATGGGGCCAGCTCCCTACTCAATGTGCCACAGGTGCAGCCCCAGTTTTCTTCTTTTTAATAGTGAATAACATGTCATTGTGCATGTGTGCCTGTGCTTGTGTGTGTGTGCATGTGAATAGCATTTTCTTTATCCATTCATCCAATGGCAGATACTTCAGTAGCTTCTATATCTTTGCTTTTAAATGATAGTGGAATTGCAATATTTAAATGATAGTGGAATTGCAAGTATGAAAATGCAATATCTCTTTAAGATAATGATTTAATTTTCTTTGAATATACACTTAGAATTGGCAATTCGTCTGTCTTCTTTAGAGAAGGTTCTATTCATGTCTCATATCATCTCTTGTACAGCATTTGGTCTGGTGTCTCTAATTGCCTTTCTCCTTTCCTGCTGTCTTTCTGTCATCAGCATACCCACAGCATGATTTTATGTCATCATAACAGTTGTGCTGAACTCCCCATTTCCTAAAGACCCTCTCCCCAGAGTTTTCTCCCTGGAATGTCTTCCCACTGCTCTGCTCGGTTGACTCCTGCATCTGGTTACTTGTCTCATCTTGTTTCACACCCAGTTTTACGCAAGCACATTTAAGATGAGAAGTTGTCTGTGTCTTTGCATGTATGAAATGTCACCATTTTTCTCCTCATGTTTGACTGGTGGTCTGGTGAATGTGGAATGCTAAATTGAAAATACTTTTTCTTCACAATTTTGAAGACTCCTCCAGTGTATTGCAGCATACGGTGCGCCAGCCAGCGCCACTCAGGCTCTCGTTCCTTTGTCAATGTGCTTTCTCTGTCCACACTGAAAGCTTTTAGGATTGTCCTTTATGGCTGGGATTCACAAATTTCACAATAAAAGGTATTGATATGAGTATTTTTAAAATTACTTTAGGCAGTTAGTGAATTTAGATAAAAGTCTGTACATTTATCATTTGGCTCTGGAATATTTTGCTATATTTTTTAAATAATTTTCTCCCCTCACCTCTCTCTGGGCTCCTTTTCAGAAAAACTGCTGAGCAGATGTCGGGTCTCCTGGATCAGATCCTCTATATTTCCGATTTTCAACCTCATTGTCTCCTTTCCAGGGGATTATCTCCATTTTATCTTCTAACATATATTGAATTTTTAATTCTGGCAATGATGCCTTTAATTTCTAAGAGCTCCTTCTTATTCCCTTGGAGTTCCTTTTATTTATGACTATCTTTCCTTATTTTTGTTTTTTGAGGATATCAATTAAAATACTAATTTGGACACTGATTTGGTTTTGGTGGGTGTTTATTCTTTTTTTCTTTTAATTTTGGTTTTATCTTTCAATTCCCTGAGTTATACCTCTTGTTCATATACATTTTTTTGTACACATTATTTCATCTTTTTCCTTTTTGGTTTTATCTTTCAATTCTCTGAGTTATACCTCTTGTTCATATTCATTTTTTGTACACATTATTTCATCTTTTTTCCTGTTTGAAGCCTTCTTCAAATGTTTGGGGAGACTGTATTGTCTACTTATACTTATGTGGCAATAGAAGATGATTAGAAGGGCAGATCACAAGGGTAAGACTTGCTAATTGCTGAGCCCTGCTTTAGACTGAGCAGGCAGGGTTTCCCCTAAATGTCAATACACAAGGCCATCCAGAGAGAAACCTCTGATCCATGTGATGGAGTGGACATCTGATCACTGGCATTCTGTGGACAGGGTAATGGTTGATAGAAGACTCGAGTTCACTGGGGTGAACTCAGATTAATCCCGTCTTCAGTCCTATGCTTTACCCCTTAAGTGCTACCTCCAGGTCACTCCACAGGATTCTAAGGGCTAATTGGCTCTCTATTCAGTCCATACTTCAGGCCATGGCTTCTCTATTTGTTTCTCTGTTTACCTCCCAGCATCTAAAAATATACTGAAGTTTTGTGTCACAGATATCTTCTCTACCAATCTCTTTGTCCTTGTGGGTTTATTTAATATATTGTATTTCTTTAGTGGGATCTTAGGAGGGAGAGCACATAATTCTCCACCTTTAACACTTCCACCTTTAATCAAAAGACAGCCTGAGTTATTCATGTTTTAAAGCACATACTAGTTGTATGATTTCATTTAGAGGAAATATACAGAATAGGCAAATCCATAGCGACAGAAAACAAATTAGCAGTTGGCAGGGTCTAGAGAGAGGGTCAAACAGTTAGTGACTTCTCAATGGGCATGGAGATTGCTTTCAGGGTGAGGAAAATGTTCTGGAACTAGATCACGGTGATGGTTATATAACCGCAGTTGTTCAGATAAATGTACTTAATGCTACTGAACTATACACTTTGAAATTATTAAAATGGAATTTTTATACTATATATATTTTTCCACAATAAACAAATAGTGAAAAAGAGATAGTGATCAGGAAGAGCTTATAAAAGATTTCCATGTTGTAGTCAAGCTGTGCTCCCATAGAATCCTGGTGTTCTGTGATCAGTGGTAACAAGCTTACCATGAAAAGTAAACATCACAATCACCAAGATGTGAAATACAAAACTATTTTACTTTCTCATTTGATTATTATATTAATAACTGAGTATGTTACTTTCCAGCCAAATAAAAGAGAGAAAATTTGGGGATTTCTTAGCCTCTTTGTGGAACAATAAGAGATATTCATATTTTCAGCTTGAAATAACTCTACATTTCTATTTTATAGTAAATAAGAGAACTTTTGGGGGGTTTCAGGACAGATAAGAGGCATTAGATGTCAGAAGTTGAAGAAGGATGTATGGGAAGAAAACTCAAAGTTGAAAATACTCTACTTTAGATAAGTTTTTTTTTAAGTGCCAATCAACTCATGAATGGATTAATAAACTATAGTATATATATACCATGGAATATTATTCAGCCATAAAAAGACATGGGCTTTATGTCTTTTGTATTAGCCTGGATGGAGTTGAAGAACATTCTTCTTAGTAAAGTATCACAAGAATGGAAAATCAAATATCCAGTGTATGTAATACTAATATGAAACCAATAGAGAAACAACTACACACCCACACAAGAAAGAAAAACACAATTAAATTCAAGGGAGGAGAAGGGAAGGAAAAGGAGAGGGGAAGACGGGAGGAGCATTGGTAAGCTATCACCTGATGGGCGCAATGTAATGGTATACAGCACATCCCCCAGATAGAGGGCTCAACTGTAACTTGAAACTTTACCTAACAAATGCAAAAAATGTAACCTAATTATCTGTATCTCATATTAGTTAAAAAAGAGAAAATTAAGTAATAGCAGCCTTCATTACTCATATTTTTTAAAAAATCATCTAAAGTAGAATTTTCTCAACTTTGAGTTTTCTTTCCACGTATTCTTCTTCAACTTCTGACATCTAATGCCTCTTATCTATCCTAAAACCCAACAAAAGGTGTCCTTTTATTTATTGTAAGAATAGAAATATAGAATCATTTCAAGCTAAAATTATCAGTATCTCTTATTATTTCACAAAGAGCATAAGTGATTCCTAAAAATTCCCTCTCTTTCTTTTGCCTGGAAAGTAAAATACTCAGTTGTTAATCCAATGAGAAAATGAAATTGTCTTATATGAAGAGTTATTATAAAACTATGAACTGTTTCATTAACTAAATCAGGAAATGCAAACAGCATCTTAGCTATTGATTAGCTCTGGGTGTTTGGAAGAAACAGGCCCACAGAGCTGAGAAGCAATGATTCACTGAAGGAAGGTGACCAGAGTTCCCTGACCTCATCCCCCTAGGCGTCCGGGAATGTGACCCTCTGACGCTGACCGGGAAGCCCATACCCCTTTTGGATGCTCTCTCTGACTAGTCCGGCCAGTGCTGTCATCTTTAGGTCATCCTCACACTGACCTAAAGGCAGCTAACGCTGATCAAGCATGGAGTATGCAAAGAGCTTTACACGGACCATCTTTTGAAACCTCACTGTGTGAACCCAAACAATGTGTCCTAAGCTTAGCTGCTGTGTCAATAACCAGATGACAACAAAACTCCACCAATGGAAAATGCCAGGTAGAGAAGCTACTTAGCATCCACACAGATCTCCTAACTGAACTGGCTTGAACTTTCATCTGTGTTTGCCAGTGGTTCTCAGAGTGTGATCCCCACACAAGTAGCACCAGTATCACCTGCGGACTGATTAGAAATGCAGATTCTCAGGTTCCACTCCAGACCTCCTAAATTTAGAAACGATGTGGTGGGGCCCAGAAAGCTGCCTTTTATCAAGCTCTTTAGGTGATTCTTATGCACATTCAAATTGGAGTATTAGTGGCCTATGAGGTAGAGAAGACACTCAGAGCTAGTCTTGAAGCCTACTGTTCCTGCCTGCCCAGAAGAGCCCATCTCTGCACCCTTGGGACAATGGGAGTGGGGAAGGATGTTACATGGCACCTGTTCCTTGAGGTTTCATTCTGTTTACTTTATCTGAAGAGATTTCAAAGACAATGTCCTATTTTTAATCCTCAATGTAAATTAGAATTAGGTGGAGAGTTCTTTAACATAGCTGTGCTCAGTCCCAATGTCAGAGCTTCTGATTCAATAAACCTGGGTGCTCTGGTTTGCATGTTTGTCCTATCTGAATTCATGTTGAAATTTAACATGAGTACCATGTTACCAACTGAAGATGAAACCTCAGTGTGCCAGTATATAGAGGTGGGGCCTTTAAGAGATAACTAATAATTCATCTATTAATTCATAAATTAATGTATAAGCAAATTAAGTAATGAATACATTATCATGGGAATAGGACTGGTGGCTTTATAAGAAGAGAAACCTGAGCTGGCACACTCAGCCCCTTCACCACGTGATGCCCTATGCTGCCTCAGGACTCTGCAGAGTGTCCCCACCAGCAAAAAGGCCCTCACCAGACTTGGACTTAACCTTGGACTTCTCAGCCTCCATAGCTGTAAGAACTAAATTTCTTTTTTAAAAATAAATTATCAAGTTTCAGGCATTATGATAAGCAAAAGAAAGCAGACTAAGACACTGGGCTAAGGACTAGGCATCACAATTTTTTAAATGCTTCCTCATGATTCCAATGTGCAGCCAGGTTGAGGACCATTGGTTTAAACTGAAATGAAGGCTGTTAAGTGAAGATAACGTTGTTGGCATATCCCTTTCTTGTGCATTTGAACAGACACACATACTTGGAAGCTATATATTTGGGCAAAAAAAGTAGAAACTTATTTAATTCCCCTAAAGATTTTATACATGTCTTCCGAAATATTCATGTTAGAGCCTCACACTAAAGATGATCCTGATCCTCTCTCCCCTTGCCCCCAACTCCCCTACCCCTACCATAAAACCCAACATATACTGCTGCTTTGCATGGGGTTGGCATTCAAGTATTCTCCTATCTAGGTAGGACAAATTTCTTGAAGATGGGAAGAAACATCAAATTAATATTAATATCAAATCAACCTCTCAATAAGAATCACTCTGGTGTGACAGGTTCCATCTCCAGCCCATGCCATCTCCCAATCCAACATATTAATGTTGCACTGACCTTCCTAACCCTATCTGAGCAATCAGCTAGGTACCATGAATAATAAAACAGACTTAGGACCAGTGGAGAGTAGCTTTGCTTTGCCAGGGACTAGGGTTTGGGCCAAATTCTGCTGTGGTCTGTTCCCTCCCAGCAAATTTGGTGTATTTCAGATTTTCTACTGGGTTGGAAGCAAAGGCTACCAGACTTTCCAGGGAAGCAGTTACAGCATCATAATTAGATATTTTCTTGTTCTTCACACACACACACACCCACACACAGTATTCAGATAAACCCCTCAAAAGCATTAAGAGCTCCACTGGACAATAAAGAGTGTTTTCAGTGTTTTCAATAAAGAGTGTTTTCAGTGTCTCCAGTGTTTTCCCAGCAGTCAACAGCCTGAGAAACAGACAAAAATGACAAAATTTTCAGCAACTCAACCTCACTCCTTTCTCTGATACCCCTATTAAAGATAAGAATTTCTTAGAGTGTGGCTTGAGAAAACCAGGCTTTGCCCTTGCATCTCTTATGGGAAATCAGAATCCCAAAATCTTCCTGGGTGATGGCACAAGTTACTAACCTCTCTGCATGTCAGTTTCCTCATCTGTAAAATGGGGATGATATTAGAACCTATTTTATGGGATCATCATGTGAATTAAGCGAGGAGATGTTCATAAAGTGGGCTGAACACAGAGTAGCTCCTTGATGAATGGAAATTATTACTCTTTTCAATACTTACCAATATTTATCATGGATATTGGCCTAAAGGTTCAGAGATGTGAGTTTATTGAAGTGATAATTACCACCATGAGGCAAAGTGACAAATGCCAACAACCTGCTGAGATCTCTTTAGCCCTCAGAGTCCAACCCAGGTTGACATATAATTTGTTGCTTAATGAATAGTTGTTGAATGAAAGAAGGGATGAGGAAACAATACCAGGTATAACCTAGGGCTCAGTCTTGTGCAGCCTAGTAATACACTTTAGAGGCCCTCAGGACTTTATTCCAAACTGCACCTTTACCAAGATGTATGAGGGGTGTAGCTTCTTTTCCTGTTAAAGTGCCATATTCCTATCACTTTCTTATAATGCCTAACACCTAAACCCTTCTTTGTTGCCCAGAAGTAGGCAACAAAGAAGGGTTCTCCCAGCCCAGGCTGGGTGCAAAATGTGGTCTCAGACCACAACTGTACCTGATCTCCTAAGCTCCCTCACTCCACATTGGATGTTCCTCCTCATCCCGGGTCTCCTTTTCCCTCAACCCTCTCCTCTTGGAATACCTGGATCCTCCCTTGCCTTTTGTTTTTGGGAAAGTTTTTGTATCCACATCTCTTGAGAGATGTCAGAGGACACAATTGGTTTTGAGAAAAACATTGGAGACAATGCTCTGTCTTTGGGAGCTTCTTGATAGTCAAATGCAATGAAATATCACAATAACTAGATTTATTGAGCATTTTCTCTGTTCCAGGTACTATTCTATAAGCTCTATGTAGATTAACTCATTTATTTCTCATGTCAACTATTTGAGCAGGAAATATTTTTATCACCATTACACAGATAAGGAAACCAAGGGACTGAGATGCCACAAAACTTGCTCACAGTTAGACAACTAATAAGTGGAGCTGAGTTACAAACATAAGCAATCTTTGATTTTACCACTATGCTATAGCTTTCCTCTTAATGTGCACTTTCTTTATCCTGGCATAATTTGAACATTTAATGATGGCAAAGAGGCCTATCTGCATATCCAAATCATTTGGGAGCTAAAATGAATCTAAAATGGAATGATTCTCAATGCCAGCATCTTGTTCCTTTTCAAACTCTCTGACAATTGGTTCCTGGGAACACATGACACAGTGGAAAGGCCAGAGCCTCGGGATTCAGAGATTTCATGTGTCTTTTCCCTGTTTCAAGCTCATTGTTATATACTGGGGATGGTTATTTAAGCTCTTTAGCCTCAATTGTTTTATCTTTAAAATGGGGATAATAATAATGACACATTGGCTCTCAATCCAACACTTGTCCTCCTAGTTCTTCTGTGTAAATAAGGAAGACTAAAAACTATGTTTTCAGCTTCTGATGTCAGTGTATTTAGGTTAGCCTCTGCCAATGAGAGAGATTGTAGGAAAATGAAAAGCAACAGGAAAAGAGAGTTGTTTTCTGATTCTAACTCTGGAAGTGGGAGCAGCAGGATAGTAGCAATGCCATAGAGGCCCCAGCAGATAATTATGGGTATTTCAGTGATGGCAATGATTACTGTAACAATGGGGTGAAGGGGAAAGTAAGATTGATGACTATAAGACTATGGGATGGGATGGCTATTTCTGACTTTCTTGGAGAGCTTATGAAAGAAAATGACAAGATTAGGGCTGTAATCTCTCAGTTCAAGGTCTAGTCACAGAAACAGAGCATCTATGAGGACATAAAAAGATTGTTATCTTTTTAGTCACAGGATTGATATAGATCCAAAATTCTATCTCACAGGCTGGAGAATTACAATGTAATTTGAATTCATAAATTCATCAGGTCTTGCATGTGAGAGTTTGAGGAAGGAGTGGAATCCTGAGAATTGGAATGGGTCTGCCTGGATGGAACCATTCAAATCTGAGAAACTGCAGGTCACCTGAACTCCCTTTCTACTAAGAGTGGTCTCTCCTTCCCCACATGGGAAGACTAGTTAGTCTTGCCTTGGAAGAAGACCTTGTTAATAACCTCATCCAAGGCAGTTTCCCTACAAGGGGATGCTGATTCTTCTCAACATTTACTCTCTCCACTTTTGTTGGCCTCCATATTCATAATCAGAATCAAATTCCAGCAACATTAAGGGCAAAAGTTTAAAATCTGGCCTTGAAGAAGATAGCTTTATATACATACCTAAGTAATTGCAAGCTTCTGTTCATTATATTAGCAAAACCTTAAGTAATGTGTATGGAACTAAGTTACAGGGTTGTTGGACCAAGAAAGATAAACAACATTAATGGATTGGGCCAGCTGAGATACATCACCAATTGGACTTTATGTTTTCCTTTAGGAAGGGAATTGAAAGTATCTTTGCACAACGGATAACTGCATTGTATTAAGTGGAAGCACGCATTTCTTGATGTTATTGGTAAAGTTTACTAGGGTAGAAGAATATATACAGGTGCTGAGTGTTCCAGATACCATCATTGGTCTCAGCCCCACACTTGTTTCTCTGTACTATTTTCTACACTGCCAGGGCTAGAAGCTTGAAAACTATACTTCCCAAACTCACTTCCTAGATGACTTCTTTTAAAGTCCATCACAAGGGAGGTTCTTGCCAGAGACTTGGAAGATAGATGGAAGATGAAAGCTGTTTTTCTGCTTTTCAATCCAGCATTAACCTCATTAGGACTGTGGTTTTCTAAAATAATGATGACTACTACAACCGCAAAGTAATTAATTGGCTGCAAAGTAATTGCAGTATTGTCCTGCAATAGTGACAGTGGTTTCTATAGCTGAGGCAGTTGCTGTAGCAACAGTAGAGGCAGATCCCCCTGCCTGCTCAGTGACAACAGTAGTACTGGTTTTAATCATCACACAAGTGTAACAGTGGAGCTTGGTCACTTTCAACAGTGAGTACACACACACTGATGAGCTCTGGGTAGCATCTCCTGCCTCTAGATCTTTTAACTTTTGTCACCCATTTTATTTATTAAATTTCCTCTATTTGAAATACCTAGATAGATCTCTGTTTTTCTAACTGGGCACTGACTGAAACAAGGACAGAGAACTATTATCTTCTTCCCCACATGGTCGTGTGTGTTAAAGAATAAACGTGCTCAGTACAGCATCTGACACAAAGGAGGTATTTAAAAAAAAAAACTTTACAGATTCAAATTCATTTATTTAAACAAACTTTGTTAAAGCATTGACTTTGCGTTTGGCGGTTTTGCTATTTTAAGTCTAGGACATCCAAGGTGGGCACTTAGAAAAGGCAAGAAACCCATGATCAAGAAGTCTTCAAGATAAAGACTGGGAATGACAGTATCTTGGCTCCCAAGACACCCTCTATACTTCATCAGCATCTACTCTGTGATGTTGATGCTGAGACTCTAAAAACCACAACTTTTCTTTGCCAACTGAATGAATCCTGTTAGTCTCTATCAAGAAGAGCCCCAGATGGAGACTGAAAGGTTGACAGGACTTGTTCTTTCCTACTTGCTTACTGCTCTATCACTAAGACCCAGCAGAGGCTCTTCACTCCTGCCTCACCCACTAACTCCAGGAGTGGTTTATGGCTTATTTTGGCACTCCCAGGAATACTCTCACTGCATCCATGGGTATCAGCACCATCCAGCCAGGCCCTGCTTTGCAGAAGGGAGAGTCTCAGCTCTACAGTGCTCCTCCAAGCTTCTAGATTCCAATACCTTCCACTATTCTGCTTTTTTCTCTAGTCCTTGGGCAGTGTTCTTTCTGCAGTGTTCCTTTGTTTGCGTTTAAGTTCTCCAATGACTATATAACCATTCCCCTATATTACATTCTCTTTATTAAAAATGACTAATGGTCAAATAAGATCCTAACAAACAGAATCCTGCAACACATCAAACAAATTACATACCATGACCAAGCAGGTTTTATCCCAGGATCTCAAGGCTGGTTCAATATACGTAAATCTATAAATATAATTCAGCACATAAACAAATTAAAAGATAAAGACCAGGTGAATCTCTCAATTGATGCAGAAAAAGGTTTTGGTAATATCCAGGATCCCTTCATGATCAGGACACTTAAGAAAATTGGTATAGAAGGGACATTTCTTAAAGTGATAGAGGCCATCTACAGCAAACCCACAGCCAATATTGTATTGAATGGAGTTAAATTGAAATCATTTCCACTCAGATCAGGAACCAGGCAAGGTTGCCCATTGTCTCCACTGCACTTTAACATTTAATGGAAGTTTTAGCCATTGCAATTAGGGAAGAAAAGGTGATCAAGGGTATCCATATAGGGTCTGAAGTGATCAAACTTTCACTCTCCACAGATGATATGCTTATTTATCTCGAAAATATCAGCAATTCTATATAAAATGCTCAGAAGTAATCAAAGAATATAGCAGTGTGTCAGGTTACAAAATCAACACTCATAAATCTGTAGCCTTTATATATACCAACAATAGTCAAGCTGAAAAAACAGTCACGGACTCTATTCCATTCACAGTAGTGCCAAAGAAGATGAAATATTTGGGAGTTTACCTAACAAAGGATGTGAAAGATCTCTATAAAGAGAACTATGAAACTCTAAGAAAAGAAATAGCTGAAGATGTTAACAAATGGAAAAGCATACCATGCTCATGGCTGGGAAGAATCAACATTGTTAAAATGTCCATACTACCCAAAGCAATATACAATTTTAATGCATTCCTTATTAAAGCTCCACTGTCATACTTTAAAGATCTCAAAAAAATAATTCTTCATTTTACATGGAATCAGAAAAAAACTCAAATAGCAAAGACATTACTCAGAAATAAAAACAGAGCAAGAGGAATCATGCTACCAGAACTCAGACTATACTCTAAATCAATAGTGACCAAAACAGCATGGTACTGGCACAAAAACAGAGAGATAGAAGTATGGAACAGAATAGCGAACCAAGAGATGAACCCAGCTACTTACCGTTATTTGATCTTTGACAAACCAATTAAAAACATTCAGTGGGGAAAAGGTTCCCTATTTAACAAATGGTGCTGGGTGAACTGGCTGGTGACCTGTAGAAGACTGAAACTGGACCCACACCTTTCACCATTAACTAAGATAGACTCTCACTGGATTAAAGATTTAAACTTAAGACATGAAACTATAAAAATACTAGAAGAAAGTATACGGAAAACACTCAAAGAAATCGGCCTGGGCGAATATTTTATAAGGAAGATCCCCCAGGCAACTGAAGCAACATCAAAAACATATTACTGGGATCTGATCAAACTAAAAAGCTTCTGCACAGCCCAAAACACAGTAAGTAAAGGAAACAGCCCTCAGAATGGGAGAAAATGTTTGCAGAATATGTCTTCCACAAAGATTTAATAATCAGAATCCACAGAAACATATTAGCAAGAAAAGAACAACTGACCCCATCTCGGGGTGGGCAAGGGACTTGAAGAGAAACTTCTCTGAAGAAGACAAGTGCACAGCCTACAGACACATGAAAAAGTGCTCATCATCCTTAATCATCAGAGAAATGCAAATGAAAACCACTTTGAGATATCATCTAACCCCAGTAGGATTAGCCCACATCACAAAATCCCAAAACCAGAGATGTTAACATGGATGTGGTGGAAAGGGAACACTTCTGCACTGCTGATGGGAATGCAAACTAATACGTTAAGTTTCAGCTACTAAGGTGGCTGAGGTACGAGGATTGCTTGAACCCAGGAGTCTGAGATTGCAATGAGCTATGATGATGTCACTGCACTCTAGTTTAGGCAGCAGAGCAAGACCCTGTCCCAAAAAATAAAAAAGAATGGACAGAGGCACAAATTTTAAGTATTTCTATGTAAAATATTTTTAAAAACAACAGGAATGTTTGGTACTTTTTATATAGGAAAAAAATGTGAACAATTTGAACATTTATTAGTAGGGTACTGATTATAGAGTACACTCATGTGTGTAATATTTTATACACATTAAAGTGACACTGTATATGTGCTAAATGAGTAAATGGATTTTCAATTCTCCTGATCCTGGGAAGGAAGCACTCAAGTTGGACACAGACTATTCTCTAGAATAATCATGTCCTTTTCCTCACCAACTGACAGGTAGCTTACCAAGAATCAGTTACTTATATTTCTAATACTGATTTATGTCAGTTGTACTGCTTATAATTTCATATTTAGAGTAACGACTATACACATTGAGGAAATGACTGTACGACCACTAAGTAGAATGCTCTGAAAAGACTTTTCAATAAAGGGAAGTCACTATAAAGACTTGATATCAAATTAGGTAGGGGCAAAGACAACTTTCATAACTTAGGAAAAAACTAAAAATGAAGATTTTTTATTCATAGTACAGGATCTTAAATTGCTGGCCCAGCATAGGCAGTCCCCTGGACTGAAAATGAAGATTTTATATTCATATTACAGGATCTTTGATTGCTGGCCCAGTATAGGCAGTATAGGCAGTCTCGTGCAAACGAGATAGGTTCTCCAAGTTTATTCTTAAGTTGCACTTGTATATTAAGCTGAAACAGGGTGGCGCCTATAGCTCAAGGAGTAGGGTGCCAACTCCATATACTGGGGGTAGTGGGTTCGAGCCTGGCCCCAGCCAAAAAAACTGCAAAAAAAAAAAAAAAATATATGTATATATATATAAGCTGGAACAGATACATTTACTTATTACCTGTAATAGCCTCCATTCGTAAATATGAGTCATATATCAGTGTGTGAGTTGTATGTAAGTTGGATACAAGTTGTATGTAAGTTGTAACTTGCGGACTGCAAATTCTATATGATGTATTATAGGTACTGTTTAATGTAAGAAAGAAGATATGGATCTCTTTTTTTTTTTTTTTTTGACAAAGTCCCACTTTGTTGCCCTTTGGTAGAATGCCAAGGAATTACACTGCTCACAGCAACCTCAAACTCTTGGGCTCAAGCAATCCTCCTGCCTCAGTTGTTCATTTTTAGTACAGACTTGGTCTCATTCTTGCTCAGGCTGGCTTCGAACTCCTGAGCTGAAGCAATCCACCCACCTCGACCTCTCAGAGTGCTAGGATTACAGGATTGAGCCACTGCACCTGGCCTGATATGGGACTTTTCATCAGAGGATTCATACTTACAAAAAAGGTTTTGACCAATAACCAAAAAACTATTGAACATATGTAAATTTACATTAACATAAAATGTTTGTGGCCAGGCACAGTGACTAACATCTGTAATCTTAGAACTTTGGGAGGCCAAGCCCACAGAACAAAAATTTACCAAAGAAAAAAGAGAGAGGGGAGGGGAGGGTTTGAAATGAAATGAAATAACATGAATAAAATAAAATAAAATGTTTTAGTTATGTGCAACATCATTTTTTGGTTCCCCTCAATAAGTCAAGTGATCAAGATCATGTTGTATAGGCTTGGCGCTCACAGGTCAGTGAGTAGGGCACTGGCCACATACACCAAAGCTGGTGGGTTTGAGCCTGGCTGGGGCCTGCTAACCAACCAACCAATGCCTACTAAGCAACATAAAATAGCCGGGCATTGTGGTGGGTGCCTATAGTCCCAGCTACTGGGGAGGCTGAGGCAAGAGAATCGCTTAAACCCAAGAGTTGGAGGTTGCTGTGAGCTGTCATGATACCCTACGGAAGGTGACATAGTGAGACCCTGTCTCAAAAAAAAAAAGATCATGTTATATAAAAAGTCATTTCCCAACCTTATGAAAAAAAGATGTTATATAAAAAGTCATTCCCCAACCTTATGAAAAAATGATATGATAGTTCATAGTTAAACGATAAATGTTTGTATGTTGAGGGAGAAAATGTCAAAAAACAACAGCACATGCTATCAGAATGAGGAACTATCCCTACCATAACAGAAAGCTAGCATAAGTAAAACTGAATTAGTAGTAGCACACAAACAGAAAATAACACACTATAACAGAAATCCAGACATAGACCAAAAAAGTGTAAGAAATTAAACATATTCTGAATAAATCATACACGAACAGTCCAAATATTAAAAATTAAGCCATAAAAATGGAAGAAACTATGAAAAACATATTTAATAATCACAAAGTAGAGAAGCCCTTTCTAAGCATTACACAAAGCATCCATGACAAACTGACCAATTTGATTTACTAAAAATCAAATATTTTGGCAGAACAAAAGCTACTATAAAATGTCAAAAGGCACACTAGGAAAAAAATATTTGCAACTCCCATAACAGACAAGAAACTAATTCTCTTAATAAATAAAGAACTCCTATAAATCAGTAAGACTGGTGGTGCCTGTAGCTCAGTGGGTAGGGCACCAGCCACATACACCAAGGCTGGTGTGTTTGAACCTGGCCAGGGCCAGCTAAAAACAATGACAACTGCAACAACAACAACAACAACAAAATAGCCAGGTGTTGTGGCAGGTGCCTGTAGTCCCAGCTACTTGGGAGGCTGAGGCAAGAGAATCGCTTAAGCCCAAGAGTTGGAGATTGCTGTAAGAGGTGACGTCACAGTGCTCTACCTAGGGCAACATAGTAAGACTCTGTCTCAAAAAATAAATTTTTTTTTCTTTGCTGCACCTCCTGGTTTTTAATATAAATAATTATACTCATTATTCTGCACCTTGTCTTTTTCATTGAGTATATCTTGTATCTCAAATCTTTACAAAGCTTCTTCGATCTTTTCTATAGCTATTATTTTATAATATTCCATCGTATGTAAGTACAATAATTTGTCTAGTCGGCCCCCTGGTGATAGATATTTAGATTGTTTCCAATCATTTGCTATTAGTAATAGCAAATATTGCTGTAGTTGTCATTGTAGAGTGCTGTGGCGTCACAACTCACAGCAATCTTAAACTCTTTGGCTTAAGTGATTCTCTTGCCTCAGCCTCCCAAGTAGCTGGGACTACAGGTGCCCACCACAATGCCTGGCTCTTTTTTAGTTGCAGTTGTCATTGTTTAGCTGGCCCAGGCCAAGTTCGAACCCGCCCAAGTTTGAACCCTTGGTGCATGTGGCCAGCTCTGTAATCACTGTGCTATGAGCACCGAGCCAGCAAAGAACATTTTTCATATTTCCTTTTTTTTTTTTTTTTTTTGAGACAGAGTCTCACTATGTCACCCTTGGTAGAGTTCTGTGGCGTCACAGCCTACAGAAACCTCCAACTATTGGGCTTAAGTGATTCTCTTGCCTCAGCCTCCCAAGTAGCTGGGACTACAGGCGCCCACCGTAATGCCTGGATCTTTTTTTGTTGCAGTTGTCATTGTTTAGCTGGCCTGGGCTGGGTTCAAAACTGCCACCCTTGGTGCATGTGGCCAGCGCTATAACCACTGTCTACGAGTGCCAAGCCAGCAAAGAAAATTATTCATATTTCCTTTTTTTTTTAAGACAGAGTCTCACTATGTCACCTATGGTAGAGTGCTGTGGAGTCACAGCTCACAGCAACCTCCAACTCTTGGGCTTAAGCAATTCTCTTGCCTCAGCCTCCCAAGTAACTGGGACTATTGGTGCCCACCATAATGCCCAGCTATGTTTGTTTGTTTGTTTTTATAGATAGTCTCACTTTATTGCCCTCCGTAGAGTGCCTTGGCGTCACAGCTCACAGCAACCTCCAACTCCTGGGCTTAGGCAATTCTCTTGCCTCAGCCTCCTAGGTAGGTGGGACTATAGGTGCCCCGACAATGCCCGGCTATTTTTTTCGTTGCAGTTTGGCCGGGGCCAGGTTCAAACTTGCCACCCTTGATATATGGAGCTGGCACCCTACCCAATGAGCCACAGGAGCCGCCCCAGATATGTTTTTTGGTTGCAGTTGTCATTGTTGTTTAGCAGGCCCAGGCTGGGCTTGAACCCGCCAGCCTCACTGTATGTGACTGAGGCCCTACTCACTGAGCTATGGTGCCAAGCCCATATTTCCTTTTATGATCATAAAAATTCTCTGGAAGTGGCTTAGTACCCTTAGCACAGCAGTTATGGCACCAGCCATATACACTCAGCCTGGCAGGTTCAAACCCAGCCGGGGCCAGCTAAATGACGACAACTGTAACAAAAAAATAGCTAGGCATTGTGGCAGGCACCTATAGTCCCAGCTACTTGGGAGGCTGAGGCAAGAGAATTGCTTAAGCCCAAGAGTTGGAAGTTACTGTGAGCTGTGATGCCACAGTACTCTACCGAGGGCAACACAGTGAGATTCTGTCTCAAATAAATAAATAAATAAATAAATAAATAAATAAAGTTCTCTGAAAGAGAACTTTACCTATAGGGTCAAAAGGGAACAAAATTTTCCATTGTTTACAGTTTTATACTTTTTTTTTTTTTTTTTTTTAAGGCAAGTGTCGATGTGAGCCCTTGGTAGAGTGCCAGGGCGTCGCAGCTCACAGCAACATTAAATCTTGAGCTTAAGCAATTCTCTTGCCTCAGCCTCCCAAGTAGCTGAGACTACAGGTGCCGGCCACAACACCTGGCTATTTTTGTTGTTGTTGTTGTAGTTGTCATTGTTGTTTTGCAGGCCAGGGCTGGGTTTGAACCTGCCAGCCCTGGTGTATGAGGCCAGCGCTCTAGCCACTGAGCTACAGGCACTAAGCCTACTTTTTGATTTTTTAACCATGTAAAATGTATTATCTATTTTAAAATATATTTTAAAATCATTTATAGAGTGATATACATAGAAAAATCTTAATATTTTAAAAAAACACATAAATATATGTACACAGAAAAAAACTACCCAAATGTTAAAGAATAGTTATTACTTGGTGTTGTGATTAGTGGTGGTATTTACTTTCTTCTAATGTCTTTTTGTGTATTTTTTAAATTTTTGACAAATAAAAGTATGTTACTTATATATTCAAGAAACAAACACACAGGTATTTTTTCTTATTATTGTTCTTTTAAAAATTAGGCTATATATATTGCCAAGAACAAGTTTCTGCCTGATAGTGGAGAAATGGAAAATCCTTTCACTTCTATTCAGCTGAGCAATCTCAGGAACTGAGTGTCTCCACATCTAAGCAGAAGAAAGGTTATCAAAAACCCCTTGCTCTATGGAGGCCCTAAAAAACAGCCCAGAAGCAGTCTGCCAAGAAAAAATGGGATCCCTCTAAGAATATGCTCATGCTGTTATAGCTCTCCTGAAGCCCTGACTGATTTTTTAAAAATTCAATTCACATTCCATAACACATCCTTTTTGAAAGCAAAGACCACAAAGAACCAGCATGAATCACTGTATCCCTTCCCCCACCCCTGAGAGAGCACAACACCCAAAATAGCTTCCTAATGACCAAGCAGCCCAAGACCTTTGAAAGCCTTAATCTTGCAGGAGGAAATGAAAGGGAATAACAAATTCTTGACAAGGATTTAATTCTTAGATCTTTACCAGGCAGAATAGAGCAGCAATGAAACTGGCATGGATCTTTTGTTTTTGAGTCTTTCAACTAGAGCCTGCAGTTGCTAAGTGTGTGTGTACATATGACATTTGCTTTACTTCCACCTTTTTTTTGGAGACAGAGTCTCACTTTGTTGCCCTTGGTAGAGTGCCATGGCATCATAGCTCACAGCAACCTCAAACTCTTGGGCTCAAGTGATTCTCTTGCTTCAGCCACCCAAGCAGCTGCAACTACAAGTGCCATCACAGGTGCCTGGCTATTTTTAGTGATGGGAGGGTTCTGGGGGAAGGGGTCTCGTCTGGGTCAGGCTGGTCTTGAACCTATGAGCTCAGGCATCCCAAGTGCTAGGTTTACAGGTGTGAGCCACCTTGCCTGGCCTGCTTCTACTTTTTAACACTATTATTGTTTTGGGCAATGCCTATGGCTCAGTGGGTAGGGCACCAGACCCATATACCAAGGATGGTGGTTTCAAACGCGGCCCTGGCCAAACCGCAATGAAAAAATAGCCGGGTGTTGTGGCGGGCACCTATAGTCCCAGCTACTCGGAGGCTGAGGCAAGAGAATTGCCTAAGCCCAAGAGCTGGAGGTAGCTTTGAGCTATGATGTCACAGCACTCTACCGAGGGTGACAAAAACTCTGTCTCTAAAAAAAAGCCCACTACTGTTGTTTTGCAGATTACCATATACTTTAATATTTTTAATTCTGATGACCAGGTCCACTTTTAACAACTATAACAAGATACATTAATAGTATTGTGCATTTACCAAACATCTTTCATTTGAGAATCTTATTGACTTCGCACATTTTCTTTCTGGCAAAGATGGTGAAGTATTGTGCATTTACCAAACATCTTTCATTTGAGAATCTTATTGACTTCGCACATTTTCTTTCTGGCAAAGATGGTGAAATAATATGGGTAAGTGATTACTCTAGATGACAATGTAATATTAGTAATGGGATAAGAAAATAACACATTTGCCCTTGGTGTCTCCTTCACTTTATACTTAGGACTAAATGTGGAACCCCCATTTCCTATGCCTAGGTCAATTTCATGTGAATTTCCTAGGCCTCAATTCCATGAATGGACTATGTCTATTCATTGATACATTCATTCACCTTGCCCCTGGTGGAAGGGACTGTGTTCATTTGTTTCTTGGCCAAGGAACCCATACACCTATACATACCCCGAGACTAAAAGCCTAAAGGGGGAGACAGGGAAAGACTGGGAGAGAAATGGAGACAGCTTTTCTCTCCCCACTTGAGTTCTTTCTCTCTACCAGGAGCTTTAGTGTTTTCTGTATTTTTTTCTGTAAATAAATTCTTACCACTGGAAAAAAAAAAGAAAATAACACATTTGCTATCATCATGCAAGACCTAGAACCACTAAATGGCAGTACTACTAATCTGGTAACTATTTTGGTCAACATCCTGGGAAACTTACATTGAGTTTTTGTAAAACAGGCTGGCATGATTCCCAAGTTTCCGGTCAATATAACAAATCAGTGTAAAGACTAAAAAATTCAGAAGAGAAAATAAATTTCGTTTTGGTCATTTTGTGCTTGGACCTGTAGGACAGATAGCCAGACAAAAATGTGTAGGAGACAGAAAAAAAAAAAAAAAAAAAAGGAAAAGAAAATGTGTAGGAGACAGCTAGTCTTCTGGATCTAGAGTTCACCAGAGATGTCTGAGCATGGGGGTCTTCAGTGTTTGGGTGATATTCAATGCAATGCAAGTGAATGAAATTGCTTCAAGAAAATATATAAAGATATGTGGCAGAACCCCATTTTAAAAAATTCCAAGACATTCAGGCACTGTAACTCGTGCCTGTAATCCCAGCATTTAGGGATGTCAAGGCAGGAGGACTGCTTGATACTAGCTGGATAGCAAGAACCCATCTACATAAAAAAAAAAAAAAAAAATTAGCTGGGTCCTAGGTACTCAGGAGACTGAGACAGAAGGATCCTTTGAACCCAGAAATTAGACTTCACAGTGAACTATGATTATACCATAGCACTCCAGCCTGGGTGACAGAGAAAGACCCTATTAAAAAAAAAAAAAAGCCAAGAGAAGGAAATTCCAGGGAAAGAATGGAGTGGTTACAGAGATAGGCCAATGTTCCTGTGATATCAAAAGATAATGCCATACAACTCAAGGAATGATGATCATCAACAACACTAAACACAAAATCATGTTCTAATGAGAAATGTTTATTAGAGGGATGTCATTTTACTTAAAGCTCAATCCAAGATCACTACTGGTAAGGGCAGAAATCAGATTTCAGTGGGTCAAATTATTTGTTTCGCAAATTCTAAAGTTTTAATTATTATTCTCCTTAGGAATATATGTAATGAGAAACTAAAAAATGGAAGGAACATTTATTCTTTTATTTATTTTGAGACAGAGTCTCACTATGTCCAGCCCTTGGTAGAGTGTTGTAACATCATAGCTCACAGCAACCTCAAACTCTTGGGCTTAAGCAATTCTCTTGCCTCAGCCTCCCAAGTAGCTGAGACTACAAGCGCCTGCCACAACGCCCCCAAGTAGCTGAGACTACAAGCACCCCCAGCAATGCCCAGCTATTTTTTGTTGAGGTTGTCATCGTTGTTGTTTTAGCTGGCCCGGCCACATTTGAACCCTGGTGCTGTAACCACTGTGCTACGCGTGCAGGGCCGGAAGGAACATTTATTAATTACTTTTTATGTGCCACAAACAGTGGCAAATTGTATGTGATTTCATTAAATTTTTTCACCAAGATTTATTTCATGAAATAAATATTATAATTCTCATTTTTATATACAAGAAGAGCAAGTTTCGAAAAAATTAATATTACCTAATAGCTAAGATTGACTTGACAACTACATTTTCTTATGTTTTTCCTTTAATTCTCATAGGAACACTAGAAGGTAGGTAGCACTATCATCTCCTTATCACACAAATGAAGAAAGAAATAGAACAAAGAATTAAGTAACTTACCCAATAACACTGTTAATGGTAAAGCTGAGATTAAAATATGAGTAGTCTGACTCAAAAGTCCATAATTTTAAATACTATGTTGTTTTATTTCCTAAGGACCTGAGCAGTGAGTCTGAATTTTGATGTAGATTCTATTTGATTCCAAAGACAGTCTATTACACAATGTTGCTTCCAAATTCCTAGAACAGTGTTTTTAAAATGATGACCATTAAGGAGAATTCAGCTCTTTAAAGCAGAAACTTTTTTCCTATCTTTAAAATTCTTTGAGAGCCTCACCTTTGGAACTTAATCAGAATAGAAAAAAAAAAAAATCTAACTTAAGCTATCTTTTCACTGAATTCTGAAAATATCCAATTGGAATACTGGTTTTAAGATATTGTTCAAAGGTAACATACACCTATTTCTAGAAGGAAGGGCAATACATTAAATCCTATCAAGTATGAATACTTTAATGCCAATTACTTGATTAAATCTTTTCTAATGTGACTTCTAGCAGAAAACAAATTCTGATAAAAAAGAAAGACAGGAGGGTGGCGCCTGTGGCTCAAAGAGTAGGGCGCTGGCTCCATATGCCGGAGGTGGTGGGTTTAAACCCAGCCCCGGCCAAAAACTGCAAAAAAAAAAAAAGCCCTGAAAAAGGGTGGCGCCTGCAGCTTAGTGAGTAGGGTGTCAGCCCCATCTACCGAGGGTGGCAGGTTCAAACCCGGCCCTGGCTAAACTGCAACAAAAAAAAAAAAAAAAGAAAGAAAGAAAGACAGGGCTTGGCGCTTGTAGCTTATTGGCTAGGGCGTCAGCCACATACACCAAAGCTGGTGTGTTCAAACCCAGCCTGGACCTGCCAAACAACAAGGAAAACAACTACAACAAAAAAAATGGCCGGGCGTTGTGGTGGGTGCCTGTAGTCCCAGCTACTTGGGAAGCTGAGGCAAGAGAATTGCTTAAGCCCAAGAGTTTGAGGTTGCTGTGAGCTGTGATGCAACAGCACTCTACTGAGAGTAACATAGTGAGACTCTGTCTCAAAAAAAAAAAGACAGGTTGGCTCAGGGAACAGGAGTTCCGAGAAATAATACGGCCCTGACAAGGGAGGATGTAAGTGTTTTAGAACATGCATGTATTTGTTAGGTTTGATTTTTAAAAAGTAGGAGGATACCAAACCCCAAAGACTCACTTGACAATTTTATGTAGAACCAAACATTGAAAACACCGCAGGCCAGGTGCAGTGGTTTATGCCTGTAATCTAACATTCTGGGAGTCCAAGGCAGGTAGATTGTTTGAGCTTAGGAGTTGGAGTTCAACCTGACGAAGAGCGAAACCCCCGTCTCTATTAAAAATAGAAAAATTAGCTCAGCACTGCAGTAGGTGGCTATAGTCCCAGCTACTTGGGTGGCTGAGGAAAGAGGATTGCTCAAGCCCAAAGAGTTTGAGGTCTCTGTGAACTACAACACCATGACACTCTACCCAGAGTAACCCTGTAAGACTCAGTCTCAAAAAAAAAAAAACAAAAAAAACCCAAAAAGGTCAGACGCGGTGGCTCACGTTTATCCCAGCACTTGGGAGGCCGAGGCAGGTGGACTGCTTGAGCTCACAGGTTCAAGACGAGCCTGAGCCAGAGTGAGACCCCGTCTCTAAAAATAGCCGGGCATTGTCAAAAGTGCCTGTAGTCCCAGCTGCTTGGGAAGCTGAGACAAGAGGATGACCTGAACCCAAGAGTTTGAGGTTGCTACAAGCTAAAATGTCACAGCATTCAACCAAGGGTGACCAAGTGAGACTCTGTCTCAAAAAAACAAAATAAAAAATAACACTGCAAATGGAGTTAGTGCAAAATATAAAGAAAAAAACATTAAGTATTATTGGATTCCACTCATTTTCAGACTTCAAAGCTTATCACAGTGTTTCAGGATATAAAGAAAAAGAGGAAACATGGCGGTGGGCTGGGACCGTTAACACAAGCATGACTGTATGAAGGAAGAGGAAGGTTTACCTGAAGATGAGGCGACTGAATCAGAAAAAAAACTTAAGTTTGGTGAAAGAATTGGATGCCTGTCCAAAAGTTCCTTTAATAGCATTTACCACTATGGCTTTATTAACCATTATGGAATTCTCAGTATATCAAGACACATGGATGAAGTATAAATATGAAAAAGATAAGGATTTTTCTAGCAAATTGTGAATCAATATAGATATTGCTATTGCCATGAAGTGTCATTATGTTGAAGCAGACATACTGGATTTAGCAGAAACAATGGTTGCATCTGCAGTTGGTCTGAACCAGCAATATTTGATCTTTCACCACAGCAAAAAGAGTGGCAGAACATGCTGCAGCTGATTCAGAGTAGGCTGCAAGAAAAGCATTCACTGATATTTAAAAGTGCTTTTAAAACTGCATCGACAGCACTTCCACTAAGGGAAGATAACCCATCACAATCTCCAGACGCATGTAGAATTCATGGTCGGCTATATGTCAATAAAGTAGCAGGGAATTTTCACATAACTGTGGGCAAGGTAAGTCCATATCCTCAAGGTCAGGTGCATTTGGCGGCACATGTCACCCATGACTCTTACAATTTTTCTCACAGAATAGGTCATTTGTCTTTTGGAGAGCTCGTCCTAGGAATTATTAATCCTTTAGATAGATGGAACTGAAAAAATTACTATTGATCACAACCAGATCTTCCAATATTTTATTATAGTTGTGCCAAAGAAACTACACACATATAAAATTTCAGCTGACATCCATCAATTTTCCATGACAGAAAGGGAACATACAATTAACCATGCTGTAGGCAGCCATGGAGTCTCTGGGATATTTATGAAATACGATCTCAGTTCTCTTAAGGTGACAGTTACTGAGGAGCACATGCCATTCTGGCAGTTTTTTTGTAAAACTCTGTGGTATTGTTGGAGGAATCTTCTCAACAACAGGAATGTTACATGAAATTGGAAAATTTATAGTCAAAATAATTTGTGGTCAATTCTGATTTGGATCCTATAAACCTGTCACTTCTGTTCCCTTTGAGGATGGCCACACAACCACTTACCTCTTTTAGAAAATAATACACATCACTATCTCCCGAGTGACGGAGAAAAACATTTTGCCTGAGACACAAAACCGTTTTTAGTAATAAAAAAGGTGCACTATATTCAAAGAAAATACGAGAAGCAGGAAACATACTTATTTTAAAATGGAAAAGGGGCTTGGAGCCTGTAACTCAAGCAGCTCAGGCACCAGCCCCATACACCTGAGCTGGCGAGTTCGAATCCAGCCTGGGCCCACCAAACAACAATGATGGCTGCAACCAAAAAATAGCCGGGCGTTGTGGTGGGCGCCTGTAGTCCTAGTTATCTGGGAGGCGGAGGCAGAATCGCTTGAGCCCAGGAGTTGGAGGCTGCTGTGAGTTGTGATGTCACGGCACTCTACCCAGGGCGACAGCTTGAGGCTCTGTCGCAATAAAAATTAAAAAATAAAAATAAAATAAAATAAAAGGGAAAAGGAAAAATAACCCCAAACTGCAATTCTATGTATGTTGTGTCTAGTACAAATGTCCTAGAAGAAATTATGCAGCTAAGCAGTGAATAAGCCCAACAGGAGTATTGCCTTAACTCCTTCTGATACTTTCACAGCAAATAGGCAGAATGGAAATCAGCCCTTGCTTCTTGGTGACAAAAAGCCTGAAGGAAAGAAATGAAACCAAATCTAAAGAAAAAGACATTGATAAGTGCAAATGTTTGAGTCCTTTTATTTTTAAAAGATATTATGTCAGAATAAAATATGGAAAACTAGTCTAGCCTTTAAAAAATTGTGATCAGGTCACATTGTTAATAAAAAAAAAAAAAAACAACAGTGACTAGTCCCTATGTTATAGCCACACTAATGTTAAGCCATATTGATAGACCACTTATCCAATAATATGGTCTTATGAAGGTAACTGCTTTTCTCTGAATTCTGGGTTTTGACTTTCAAAGTCTTAGAAGACACACAGGGGCACGTATGTAGGTGCCATAATATGTAACAGAGGTATCATTCACAGGTTGTATACTGGAGACTTACACATGGAGAAGAAAGCACTTTTTTTTTTTTTTTTAAAGGTGTCAGGTTTCCTAATGTGATCATTATATTATAGGTATATTTTGGGGAGAATAGGGTGGGCAATGAAAAGATCCACTTCTGATGATGAAAATTATCAGTTTATAAAATATTAAGAGGAAAACTAGAATATTTCATACATATGATGAGTGGAGAACAGGGTAATTTAAAAGTGTCAGGAAAAAAAAAGTGTCAGGAAATTTTAAGTACAATAAATATGTCAGGATCTAAAAGGTGCCATATTAAACAGTGTCCATTGAACTGTAAAACTGGATTATGAAAGAAGTATCTGCATTAAGGGTGTCCTGAATGCAAATGATTTTGTGTTATATTGTGTTGTTCTTACTATTTATGGGTTGATTTTAAATCTCTAGAATATAAAAGATTAAAAATAATGAGAGAAAGCTTCCAGGTGCCATTAAAAACTATATTTGGAATATGTGTGTCAACATCAGTTTTCCTTTTGTAATACTTACTAACAGTAGAAAAATGATCAATTAATCCCAAACTTTAAAACATTTATGGAGATAGGAAAACAAAATTCCAGGCAAGTAACAAGACTGGAAGACTAGGTTTAAAATGGTGGTTTTAGAAGATGGGTTCTCAAAATTACAGTTTTTCAAGTGGATTTGAAAACAAATAAAGTGGTAGGCCAGGTGTGGTAGCTCACGCCTGTAATCTTAGCACTCTGGGAGGCTGAGGCAGGTGGATTGCTTGAGCTCAGGATTTTAAGACCAGTCTGAGCAAGAGTGAGACCCCGTTTCTACTAAAAATTAGATGGGTGTTGTGGTAGGTGCCTATAATCCCAGTTGCTTGTGGGGCTCATCTGAATCCAGGGGTTTGAGGTTGCTGTGAGCTATGATGCCAGAGCACTCTAGCCTGGGCAAAAGAGGGAGACTCTGTCTCAAAAAAAAAAGATAAAATGGTTTTTTAAAAAACAGGATAGACAACATAATGGAGAGGAAAAATGGTGACAAAACTACTTTGTGGCAAAGTTTGTGTAGAATGGTATTTTGCAGAGAATAACAGAAGCATCTTTGTTTAAAATACACAGTATCATCAAGAGCCATGAAGTTAACTGACAATGTAAATGATTAATAATTATATTAATGTATATTAATAACATGCTTTGAAATATTTTGAATCCAGAAAATTCCAAATAATGAGCTTTCTCTGGGTTTTGATTTCTTTTCTTCATATATTATATCTAACACAGTTGGGCTAGAAATAACAGAACATCTCTCAACAGGAGTTTTAACTGGTGAGATTTAGAATTTTAGGTATTTTAAAATGAATTTTGGTCCTCTAAATAGGCTTGCTTGTAAGAAAATTCAGCTGAGTTTCAGGGTTGTTTTAATATATCAGAAAAACAATATTGATTTAAGATTCCTTTCAGTGGGATTATAAGAGCTAAGCATCTTTTATGGAGATTCCAAAAATTATTTTGATACTTATACAGGATTTCTAAATTATTTCTATGTTTCCCAAATACCATATTAAACTTCTAAACAAATTAATCTGTCCCATTAAAATTAACTATAAAGGCTCGGCGCCCATGGCTCAACGGGCTAAGGCGCCAGCCACGTACACCTGAGCTGGCGGGTTCGAATCCAGCCTGGGCCCGCCAAACAACAATGATGGCTGCAACCAAAAAATGGCCGGGCATTGTGGCGCGCGCCTGTGGTCCCAGTTACTTGGGAGGCAGAGGCAGGAGACTCGCTTGAGCTCAGGAATTGGAGATTGCTGTGAGCTGTAATGCCATGACACTCTATCCAGGGTGACAGCTTGAGGTTCTGTCTCAAAAAAATAAATAAATAAATAAAAATTAAAATAAAATAAAATTAACTATAAAGGGAATTTCTTTAAAGCAAAAAAAAAAAAAAAAGAAATAACATCAATATATTGATGTTCCTCAACATCAATATAGTTTATAATAAAAACAATTTAAGCTCTAATCAAAACTACCATTCATATGTATCAACCAGTTGTCTACAAATTAATGCTCAAAGAATATTCTAAAAATGCCAATATTTTGTAAATTTTTTTTTTTTTTTTTTTAGACAGAGTCTTTGTCGCCCTCGATAGTGTGCCATGGTGTCATTGCCCACCGCAAACACAGACTCTTGGGCTCAAGCAAATCTCTTATCTCATCCTCCTGAGTACCTGAGACTATAGGCACTTGTCACAACTATTTTCAGAGATCAGGTCTCACTCTGGCTCAAGTTGGTCTCGAATCTGTGAGCTCAGGCAATCCAGCTGCCTTGGTTTCCCAGAGTGGTAGGATTACAGGTGTAAGACATCATGCCTGGCCTGTAAATATTTCTTACATGTGTCCTAGGATGCTAAGAGTAAAATCCTAATGCTTCATCACTGTCTTTCTCCTTATCATCATAGCACATACTGAACTAGCTCTTAACTATGTTTAGGACCGCTTTACATACATTAACTCATGTAATCCGCACAACATATGACCTCCTTTTACTGGTGTGGAAACTGAAGCCCAAAAAGGTTATTAAGTATCTTGTCCAAGGTCACACTGCTAGTATGAAGGAGCTGAAATATGAACCCAGGCAGTCTGGCTCTACTCTGCACCATACAACTTATTAACTATTCCTCATGATAATCCTCTTTCATCTCATGTTTTCACTCGTCACTTCTATACCCACTAGAGTTTTCACAAGTATTTTGAGAACGAGTTCTCACTACTCAAGGAAAGTACATAATTCTTTCTTCCTATTACTAATTTGAAGATAGTAATAACAAAAGTCTAAATTTAGAGAACAAAGTATAAATTCTAATTCAAACAGAATCAGAAGGCTGGGCACAATGGCTCAGGCCTGTAATTCTAGCACTCTTAAGAGACTGAGGAAGGTGGATTGCCTAAACTCCAGAGTTTGAAACCAAACTGAACAAGAGCAAGACCCTGTCTCTACTAAAAATAGAAAAACTAGCTGGGTGTTCTGGCAGGTACCTATAGTCCTAGAGAGGCTGAGATAAGAGAATCACCTGAGCCCAACAGTATGACATAGCTGTGAGCTCTGCCACCATAGCACTCTACCCCAGAACAACTGATTGAGACTCGGGGGGAAAAAAAAGTAGAAGAACTGATGGTTTTGTATTAGAAAAGAAATTTTTGTTGTAATTACACCAATCTCATCAAGCCTAAGCAATTAATTATCACTGGATCACAATTAGCTTTTAGGCAAAAGGATTTTCCAAAAGAAAAGTACATTTAATGTAACTGAGCAAATGGAATTTCACCTTCTCACTCTGCAGAAACATTTCATGGATGAAAGCCAGAGACTAATTGAACACATTTCTGCCTTAGATGTTTTTCTTCCTGTATTCTATCTCCTTCTGAAAAAACAGCACGGTATTGAACCAAAACTAAGATTCAGAAGAAAAAGTTTCCTGACCATGGTTAGCTAAAAATGTTCCTCCAAGCTGTCCATATCCTAACTCCAAGAACCTGTGGATGTTAACTTACGGCAAAAGGAATTTTGCAGATGTGATTAAATTAAGGATCTAGAGATGAAGGGGTTATCTTGGATGATCCAGACAGGCCCAAAGTAATTGATTACAGAGTCCTATAGGAGGAGAGATACAGGCAGAGAAGGTGAGGAGAAGGAAGGCTAAGATCCTATGCCACTCTCTCTGAAGATGAAAAAAGTGGCCAAGAACCAAAGCATCTAAGGAATGCAGCGCTAGAACCTGGAAAGGTTAGGGGAAACAGATTCTCCCCTAGAGGTTCCAGAGGACGTATAGCCCAGCAGACACCTTGGTGTCTTTTGTTTGTTGTTGTCGTTGTTGTTTTGAGACAGACTCACTTTGTTGCCCCTGGTAGAGTGCAGTAGCATCATAGCTCACAGCAACCTCAGACTCTTGGGCTCAAGGACTGTCTTGCCTCAGCCTCCCAAGTAGCTGGGACTATAGGAGCCTGCCACAAAGCCTGGCTCCGGTTAGAGGCAGAGTCTCACTCTAGCTCAGGCTGGTCGCAAACCTGTGCGTTCAGGCAATCCTCGCAGAGTACTAGTATTACAGGAGTGAGCCACTGCACCCAGCCTCTCTCTCTCTCTCTCTCTTTTTTTGAGATGGGGTCTTGCTATGTTGCCCAGGCTGCAGTGCAGTGGCTATTCACAGGCGCAATCCAACTACTGATCAGCACGGGAGTTTTGACCTGCTCCATTTCCAACCTGAACCGGTTCACCCTTCCTTAGGCAACCCGGTGGCCATCTGCTCCCAGGAGGTCACCATATGGATGCTGACACACGATCAGCATAGTGCACTACAGCCCAGAACTCCTGACCTCAAACGATCCTCCAGTCTTAGCCTCCCTAGTAGCTGGGACTACAGGCATGGGCCACCACATTCAGCTCTGTCTTTTTTTTTTTTTCTCTGTCTTTTTTTAATGACACCTTAGTTTCAAACTAGTGAAACTCACTTCAGACTTCTGACCTCAAGAACTGTAAAATGAGAAATTTGTTCTAATCATTAAGTTTATAGACATTTGTTACAGCAACAACAGGAAACTAATAAACTGACCCAACCTCTTGTTGCTGATTTGCTGTCCTACCCAGAAATGTACTCACTCCACTAACATCTATGGTATATAAGGTACTAAATGAAATATTCTACATACAAAAAAAAGATCTTCTTGGGCGGCGCCTGTGGCTCATCAGGTAGGGCGTTGGCTCCATATACGGAAGGTGGTGGGTTCAAACCCAGCCTTCGGCTGAAGTGCAAAATAGAAAAACAGCCGGGTGTTGTGGCGGGCGCCTGTAGTCCCAGCTACTCGGGAGGCTGAGGCAAGAGAATCGCCTAAGCCCAGGAGTTGGAGGTTGCTGTGAGCTGTGTGATGCCACAGCACTCTACTGAGGGCAATAAAGTGAGACTCTGTCT
>CAUYON010094967.1:0-27529 GCA_963573935.1 Arctocebus calabarensis
ATAGGCACCCGCCACAACACCTGGCCATTTTTTGGTTGCAGCCGTCGTTGTTTGGCGGGCCCATGGCTGGCGCCTTAGCCCGTTGAGCCACAGGCACCGAGCCTGCCCTTTTATTTTTATGATGGGAAAAGATTAAATAAAAGTAAAAGAGCATTATTTATAACATTAACTTCAAATTAAATATACAGCTGGGTTAGCCTTCATTTGTTTGAAATTCCTTTAAGGAATAGCTTCAGTTTCCTAAACTAGAGAGACGTGGAGATTATGGACACCAGAATATTCTTAGGATCTTGATTCTTGAAGATGTTCAAGGATCATCTGTTGTTTTTTAAAAATCATATCCCAGGACTGTTTCATACTTCTAGGATGGAGGTTGTGTATCTCTTTTCTAAGAGTGGAAACATAGAGCCTGACTATAGCAATCCTGGGGTCCTCTGTCAACTCACAGTTTTGAGCACAATTTTTGGAAAGCTTAATTAGGAATAGCTGTTAAATATTTTTTACTTACTGACTTATCACCATTTCCTTTTTTTTGCAGCAAGACTTGCTTCCTTTGCTTATAGAAGTCTCCAAGTTTGTTTAGAAAACAAAGTCTGTCTTATCATAATTTTGTTGGTGAGAAGATACACCCTACCTAAAACAGAGAACAAACCTATGAAACTTTGCTACTCATATCAGGCCTCTGTTTATAAATGAATATAACAGCAACTTGTTAAACTTAGCTCTGACTCTGTTTGAGGAATCTTTTATTTGCAAAATTTGGTCAATTCCTCCCTAAAAGCAAAAGTAATAATTTTTGTGGATCTTGAAAGCTTTTAGGTAAATATTCCAAGTGTTTTCTCCTGCTACTGCAAGCTTAAAATGCAACCTAGGCCTGAAGCCTGGTCTTCAGCACAGAAGATTCTAAGTCTTCACTGCTTGTCTCTCTCCACCGTGCTGTGTTCTGGTCAAACCTGATTTCTTGCTGTTTGCTTCCAGGACATTTCTCTCCCTGTGCTCTCCTGGCTTTCCCTCCAGAAATGCCCCTCCTTCCACGCTCACGTCTCTATCCAGCACATTCTGTGTGCACCTCAGATGCTGCCAGTGCTTGCTGGCGTGGTTATGGTCCCCCACACCGAGCGTGGAAAGGGGGCCCTGATTCCGGTGCAGCTTCCTTCCCTACTTGGTGTCTGGGCTCTGCGCCGTGTTGTAGGTCTTTGTGTACCTGGGGGTCAGTGGCCTATAGATGTTCATTAGCCGCCTGCTTTGGGAGGCACTATATGACATATGGAGAAGCCAAAAGGCTGGAAACATGGCCCGTGATGTCAGTGACCTCTCAGCCTTTCTTCTCCCCGCCTTGGCTCTGTAATCCCAGTTGATAGAAACAACCTCAGGAGTCTTTGATATGCTCTGCAATTCCTGGCTTCTTACACGTAACTGCTCACTAAATGGTCATTGTGTCAAATTAGTTGACCCAATTTTCTTTCTTTTCTTTTTTTTTTTTTTTTGTTCTTTTCTTTCTTTGTTTGGGATTCATTGAGGATACAAAGAGTTAGGTTACACGGATTGTATTTGTTAAGTAAAGTCCCTCTAATCGTTGTGTCCCGCCCCCAAGAGCTGTGCCGTACACCATGACTCCCAACCCTTCTACCCTCTCCTGGTTCCCTGAATCCGCTTGTATTAGCTTGTCTTCTGCCTTCATATTGAAATAGAGTGCATTGGATTCTTGCTTCTCCATTCTTTTTTTTTTTTTTTTAATTTCAGTTTTTGGCCAGGGCTGGGTTTGAACCCACCACCTCTGGTATATGCCGGTGCCCTACTCCTTGAGCCACAGGCACCACCCCTTCCTTCTCCATTCTTGTGATGCTTTACTAAGAAGAATGTGTTCCACCCCAACCCAGTTTTCTTATGCTGGAATTTGAACAGTAAAGATTGGCTTTATTCTTTGATGTTTATAAATGAAAGTAATATTAATTATTTATTACATTTGCAATTATAGCAATTGTAGTCTTTGTGTGTGTGTGTAATTTAAAGGAGGATTTTCCCACTACCCTTAACACATCCTCTTTGGGGATTTGTTATTTGTCAGGAAAGTATGGTAACAGTTAGCATGGTCAGACCCTCACTTTTGTGGAGACCTGTAGGCAGGCTGCCTCAGCCGGCCCTGCAGAGCCCGCTGGACTTCCTCGTGCATAGACAGCTGTCTGACTTACAGCCGCTGGACACCATCAGCCTTAGCTCTCATCAAGTTCCCCGAGGCATCCTTGACCTAAAAAAGGTTAAGTGAAAGAGGCTCACACCTGTCTGCCTGAAGGATTTCTAAAATGTAGGTGGCATCTGGACAGGTTCACAGCTGCTTGGATCCATAGCAGTTTCCCAAAACTTCCTTTTAATCTAGATTGGGGAGGAGGTGTGCCTGTGAATGCAGGTACAGAATGAAACTTGAGCTGACCTTCAGGAAGCAAATTGTGGACAAGATCTGCCTTGTTAGGATAGGCCAGAAACCCACTTTGCTGGTCAGTGGTCTTGGGAGGTGGCTAAGAACCTAAAGGATAATATTTGGCGTTTTCCTGCATTCTAGCCAGTGCAGGCCGTCTGGATATCTAGGACTGTAACCAAACCTGAACTCTTGCCTGGGAATATGATCCTGCCCTGACCCTTCAGCCCTTCTCTGCTATCTGAATTACAGGGGGAGCTATGAGCGACATTTGGAACGTCCTGCAAAATTGTGTTTTTCACAGCATACGGTAGGTAGGAAGTATTTCTTTACTGTGGAACTTTAGAAGATGGTCTGAGCTGAACAAACATTAGTGTCACTGCCTTTTTAACGGCTGGACACTTATCACAAAGCTGTGCCAATGTCAGTGATGGTGTACCCTCAAAGGTGTTTGGTCTTGATAAGCTTCTGAAGAAGGCTTTGTTGATGTTTTTTAAAACAGTTACTGAACTCTGTTTCAGTTTCAACAGCAACAAAAAAATGGGCAAAGAGGCATTCTTTCTCAAGTAGAAAAAGACAGAAAGTTTATAGAACATTATGCCTAAGTTGCTAAGGCAGTGTCTGCCATTGCCCTGTGGCGTGTGTGTTTACCAGACGTGTGCAGATGACACACGGCTGTTTGTGTGAATACTTAGTACTTGGCCTTAAAGTGGATACCAGATTGGCTGTGTAACCTCGGAAGGGGTGTTTTTGTTCTCAGTTTCTTTTATTCCCCTATCTTTTATCAAATGGTGTCTATTGTATTCTCTGAAACTGTTAAATAAAAGAATCTGTTGAAAAATTCAAAAATGCAAAAATTATTCTGGGCTAAAAAAGCACTATGATAGGTTGGTGATATTTAAACCCATCTCCTTGAAATAAGAAGCCAACCAAACAAATGGAGATGTGGTGTATTTCAGAAGGTATCTCTGAGAGAAAAAAATGTTTGATGCTCCTTCTAGACTGATGTTATTTGTTGTGTTTTTATTTAAAGCATTATTAGAAAATATTTTGAAAGTAACCAAGTAACTGTAGTTAGGGTTTCTTCTCTGGTTGAGCCAAAGGGTAATTAGCACATAAATGTTATCAGTAATGCAAGACTACGTTGAATCATTTAAGCCCCACTTTGTTAAAACATTGAATATACAATTTGGGAAGAGAAGAAGCACTTTATTTTGGAAAGGTTTTGGTAGGTCTTTCTTAAAGAAATGAGGAAAAAAACGCCTTGCTGATCAGTCAATAATTTGAGAAGGGATAAGAGAAACCCCCTCCCTGTGGCCACCGTGCCTACCGTGACTTGCCTTTTGGGGTATGGATGTGATGGTATGAGCTCTGGTTAAGGAAAGAGCATTGGAATAGGTTTTGTACTTTTAGTTCCTAATCTTCTGTGCCTTTAGGAAGGGTGTGCTCCAAAGGAGAGAACAAGATTTTGTCCTTAAAAAGGGGGAGATTTCTTACTAATAAGCATCTACCTAGAAGAAAAAAAATCATTTTATCATAAGGACATTTGCACTAGCTTGTTTACTGCAGCTCAATTTACAATCACCAAGATGTGGAAACAACCTAAATGCCCATCATCCCTGTTCGGATTAACGAAGAGCAGTATATGTACACCATGGAATACTATTCAGCCCTTAAAAAAGATGGAGACTTTACATCTTTTGTATTAACCTGGATGGAGTTGAAACACATTCTTCTTAGTAAAGTAGCATGAAAATGGAAAAGCAAATATCCAGTGGACTCAGTACTAATGCGAAGCCAGTACATGATCTGATTCATGCCCACATAAGAGAAAAACTCAAATCAATTAAAGGAGGGAGGGGGAACGAGGGAGCAGGGAGAAGGCAGGAGGAAAGGGGATGTGTGTGCTCCCACTTAATGGGCACTATACTGGGATGCATGGCACACCTCTTGGGGCGGGACACAATTTTTTGTTGTTGTTGTTGTTGCAGTTTGGCTGGGGCTGGGTTTGAACCCTCCACCCTTGGTATATGGGGCCAGCGCCTTACCCATTCAGCCACAGGTGCCACCCCATGGGGATACAATTATAAGAGGGACTCTACCTAACAAATGCAAATATTGTAACTTAATTCTTTGTACTCAAATTAACCTGAAACAAAACCAAAAGGGAATGGGGGGATTTCTTATGCACCCCTTACAACTTCTTCCGGGCCGATGCAAAGAGTAGTCAAAGGGTTTACCTTACGAGCTCTGTCACTGAGCGCAGAGAGGAGTTTCTGTGATGACTCCAAACTTAGAATAAAAGCTAGGGAGGAATCCATAGAGCTCCAAGGACTTCAGCCTCCAGGGAGAAAAGCAGTAATTTATGGATCTCTCTAGAAATTATGGTTGGGTTCTTTCCCCTCTCAACCCAGTCTTCCTTCGTCATGTGACCGGAATTTAATTATCAGTGCCATAAATAATCTTGTGAATGGAAGCAGTGTGTTTGGCAGTGAATTTCTGCTTCCTAAAAAGAAAGGAACCTTTAGACATTATTAGAAATAATGCCATACTAGCCGCGATTCCGGAGGCAAATGGCCACAGAGGCACAAGGCCGCATCCCCGGAGAGAGTGGGTTTCAGAGGAGTTGGGGCTGTGCTGGTGATGGATGGCGTGAAGGTGGGATATAGTTTTTTTTGTTAATACATATTTAAAGCAGGCTGTATTTAGAAGTTTATTTGTAATTGGTTTTAGGAGAAAGCCAGCCTACTGATGCATAGCAGAGTTGTTCTTTTGGTTCCATTAGCATCCTTGAAATATTTAACGAGAAGCTGACTTTTCACACGTGCGCCCTTCCAGCTAGCGTTGGAGGATTCTCGTAGTAGAACGAGAAGGCAGCTCCACAACACCTTTGTTTTCTCATCTTGCCTCACGCCGTGTATCCTAGACAAGGGAAGGTCAGCTCTTTATAGTCAGAGGTCTGTGTGCCTTTGAAAATAGCCATTCCCCTACTTCTCCGTAGCTAGTAACAATTTATGTTCCGAAGAGAGCCAGGAGTGCTGATTTAATTCATTTACAACCAGTGTCCTTTAACGGGAAGCGAGCAGGCTGGGAAAATTGTTTCGAGAATCAGAACATTTTTCTTGGTTATTTATAACATAACTTGGCCATCCAGCTACACAGGCCTCCATTCATTTGCGACAGCCCTATGGAATCCAAAAATAATAATCTTTTATATTTGTACAGTGTTGGCAACACTTTGTGAGGGCCTCTTCACATTTGATGTTCCTGACGGCTCCATGAGGTAGAGGGGGCAGGTATTGTCACCTCCAGATTACAGATGAGCCTGTGAAGCCTAAGTGCGTACACGTCACGCCCAAGATTTCACAACCACCGAATGACTGGGACTCGAGCCCCCCGGATTTTATTCTAGCTCAAAAGCCAGTTCTCCTTCCACTGTTCTGTTTTGATACCCTTGGAAAGTTCCGTGCTTATCTAGGAAAGAAAAATTGGCGGCTCTTGCTGAGGAGCTGGACCGTCTGCTGGGCGAGGCGGAGCTGAGGGAGCTGCCCTGGCTGTTGAGTGAAACATGAAGAGACCAAGGCGGTCAAGGGCCTTGGCCTCCTGCCCTGCTTGGTTCACTGCGTGATCATGGGCAAGTCACCCAACTGCTCGATGCTGCAGATTTCTTGCGATTTTGCCAAGGATGATGGCAAGGTGGCTGCTTTAGCCGCCTCACAGATCTGTGGTGAACGTGATGGGGAGAGTTCTCTGGAAGAAGGGAAGGTCGTATCCCCATGTACGCTTTTAGACTCTGACTTTCAGGATGGTGATTGTCCTCCATCTGTAGGGTCCTGGATTCCCCCTTCGCTCACACACCTGGGCGATCCCCCTTTTCCCGATCTCTCACTTCTCTGGCCAGGGCTTTAAAGTTGTGCCGTGAGTGAGCACATGGAGGAACCTTGGCCCGGCCCTGCCAGTGTCCAGCTGTGTGTCTTTGCATGAGAGACAACTTTTCTCAGCCCCAGCCTCTATTCTGTGCAGCTGGGACAAGGGTGATGCCCGAGAGGACGGAGTGAGGTAGTGGGTCTAAAGCCTCAGCCTGGTCACAGCAGATACCATTCTGTTAGAGGAAGGCAGGTGGGGGCAAGTGGTGACAGCGCAACCCGTGAGAGCAGGTGGGGAGGCGAGGCAGCTTCTGCATCTGGCTGTCTCCTCCACGGCAGTATTTGTTCCTGCATCTTTCAGCTTCCTTTTTGCCTCTGATGGTTTTCTCCCTCAGGGGGGAGGTGTCGTAAGGACAGAGGCCGATCTAGGAGGTCAGCCTCGGTTTTGAAGCCCGCGTGCTCTGAGCGGGCCAGGGGAGTTTGCAAAGCTGTGTGAAGGCTTTTTCCAGGCAGTGGTGCCTGCTCCGGAAGCTGCAGGCTGCTTCGGAAAGAAGATGGTCTCTTCTGCTTTCCACGTGGGTTAAACATGGAGTGGACTTTTAATGGAATGGGTTGGCGAATCCTGCACTCAATTAGGGACCCAGGGCTCGGGGCAGAGAGACGGGAAGCCACTCCTTTTAGAAGAGTTTCTTAGTCCTGATTAGTTCTGTTACTGGAGTAAGGCGGCGAGGAGGAGGAAGTGAGTAAATGAAGCCTCCACTCTGTGGTCCAAAGCTAGTGAGCAGGTGCTGTGGTGAGGGCCCAGGGTGGAAGGGTGGGGAGGCAACTATCTTGTCTTTGAAGAGCTGAGCTTGAGCCACAGTCACAGAGACCGAAGTTGGGCTTTGAAGTATAAAAGCCAGGAGTTTGGGATGAGCTTGTGATGGGACCCACCGAGACATCATTTGTTCTTTTTAGGAAAATCCCGGTGTGCAGTGAGGAGCACCCTGTGTACCTAGAACATCTTTTAAGTTTTTCTATTCTTGGAAGTGTGACCTCCTCCCCATTGCCAATGTAAAGGACTTAAAAATATGGACCTCAGCTTGGCGCCTATAGCTCAGTGGGTAGGGTGCTGGCCACATACCCCGGGGCTGGCGGGTTCGAACCCGGCGTAGGCCTGCTAAACAACAGTTACAACTACAACAAAAAATAGCCGGGCATTGTGGCGGGCTCCTGTAGTCCCAGCTACTTGGGAGGCTGAGGCAAGAGAATCGCTTAAGCCCAAGAGTTGGAGGTTGCAATCGCACTCTACCCAGGGGGTGACACAGTGAGACTCTGTCTCAAAAAATAAATAAATAAATACAATTAAAATATGTACCTCAGACCTTGTCATTTTGGGGGGTATTACAGACCACTTACCAATATGTTATTCATTCTTGACATTTAAACTAAGCTTTTCTGTGTTGATGTTTGTTAATGATTTTGAAGTGATGAAAAATATTATAAAACTATGCAGGGGAAAACCATCACTGAATGTTGTTATTGTCTACCATTATAGTTGTGAAGTGAGAGGACCACATGGCATTTAGTTGTGGCTTTTCTAAATCTATGTGACATCTTAATCACATAGATTAGTGAATGGCCTCTTATTGTTTTTTTTGTTTTGGTAGAGCCTTACTTTATTGCCCTCGGTAGAGTGCCGTGGCGTCACACAGCTCACAGCAACCTCCAGCTGCTGGGCTTAGGCGAGTCTCTTGCCTCAGCCTTCCGAATAGCTGGGACTACAGGCACTGGCCACAACGCCTGGCTATTTTTCTGTTTTGCAGTTCGGCCGAGGCTGGGTTTGAACCACCACCTTTGGTATATGGGGCCGGCACCCTAGTCGCTGAGCCATAGGTGCCACCCATGGCCTCTTGTTTTGAGACAGAGTCTCACTATGTCGCCCTGGGTAGAGTGCCGTTGCATGACAGCTCACACCTTCCCTCAAAAAGACAATAGTAAAAAGGTACCTGCATTATGGGAGCCGTATCCCAGCAGGCCGGTCTTTATCCAGAGCATTCTTTGTGATACATTCATTATCACAGGCCTAGTCTGTGAAGGTCAGTTATGTCACAGGTGAACTGTGTCTCCACGCGGCTGCTTTCTGCAGGTGTCTGCTCCCTGCTCAGGCCAGTCATTCCCTCCCCTGGTCACTTGGCAGTTTTTTGACACCTGCTGTCCTGCTGTGTGCCGCACACCATGTCAGGCCTGTCATCAGGGAGCTCGGGCTGCAGTGGAGACAGGAAAGCAGAGCTAATGAGGCTTGGCCTGCGGGAGGAGTTCATGCGGTGCTTACAGCGTCTGGCGAGCAAGGTCTTATCTAAGCTGAGTTGAAGATGATGAGTGGGAATTGAGAGGCCAAGGGTGGTTCAGGAAGGAGAAAGGAAGGGCGGCCAGTGGAAGGAGAAGCGGGGGTGGGGAGTGCATGTAAGGAGACGCCCAGCATGGGGCCGAGGAGGAGGGGGACAGGGCAGCACAGTGTCACCACTGTGGAAGGTCACATGGCGGCTGGTGAGGGGACGAGGAGGGCCACACTTAGATTTTCCCGGGTGCTAATTCCTCTCCCCACTCTTAAATTTGGCCTTTTTTTTTTTTTTTCCTTTATTGAATCATAGCTGTGTACATTAGTTCAATCATGGGGTACAGTGTTCGGGTTTCACATACAATCTGAGATATTTTTATCAACCTGACTGACATAACATTCATGAGATTTTCTCATTTACTATGTGAAAACATTTTTGATCCGTATTTGGAAGTTTTCTCCTGACCCTTCAAATATGGACCACAAGTGTGATCTCACCCTCCATTGTTTTTTTATTGTGAAAGTTATTTTAAGATGGGTCATGAGGCTCGGCACCTGTGGCTCAACAGGCTAAGGCGCCAGCCACGTACACCTGAGTTGGCGGAATCCAGCCTGTGCCCGCCAAACAACAGTGACGGCTGCAACCAAAAAATGGCCAGGTGTTGTGGCAGGTGCCTGTAGTCCCAGCTACTTGGGAAGCGGAGGCAGGAGACTCGCTTGAGCCCAGGAATTGGAGGTTGCTGTGAGCTGTGATGCCACTGCACTCTATCCAGGGTGACAGCTTGAGGCTCTGTCTCAAAAAAAAAAAAAGATGGGTCATGAACTTTGTAGGATGAGGGAGGCAGGCATGAATTGATGAATGGTACAGGCCTTTCCTTGACGGGGGTAATTTGTATTTCAGAATAGCAGGGGATAGGGGTCCTAGTTACATGGATGGATTTATAGTGCTGAAGTCAGGGTTTTCAGTGCGCTCACCACCAGAACAGTGTACATTGTGCCGTTAGGTGTGTTTTTATCCCTCCCCTATCAGTAGTTTGCAGGGTAAGGCCTTTTAACTTGCTTTATAAAATTACATCCTGCCAGCTTCCGCCTTCCGTCTCAGTAGATATTGTACAAGATAGAAATAAAATCTATTTTGATTTTTAGAGTACCCTCAGATGAAGCATCTGGCTGAGTGGACCCTCTCCTGGTTGCTTACTTCTGCTTAAAGTTTTTTCATGTAAAATGTGTTTGTATTTAAAAAAATTCTCTCATTACAAATGGGTAAGATTATCTCAAGTGTAGAACTTCGAAAAAGAGAAAATACTTATATAAATATTAAAGTTAATCTCACTACTTAAAAACTATAAAATTACAAATGTATGTATATTCTTTCTTTAAATATTTCTTTCATTTATGTTTTCTATATACATGCACATTCTTGAATACAAACAGAATCATAATAGAAAAACCTATTTGTATTTATTTACTTGTTTATTTATTTATTTTTTGAGACAGAGTCTTACTTTATCACCCTCGGTAGAGTGCTGTGGCGTCACAGCTCACAGCAACCTCCAACTCCTGGGCTTAGGCGATTCTCTTGCCTCTGCCTCCCGAGTAGCTGGGACTACAGGCGCCAGCAACAAAGCCTGGCTATTTTTTCGTTGCAGTTTGGCTGGGATCAAGTTTGAACCCGCCACCCTTGGTACTTGGAGCCAGCACCCACCCTCTGAGCCACAGGTGCCGCCTGAAAAACCTGATTTTTTAAAAAATCAATTTAATTCAAGAGATACTTGTTTCACTATGTTTCCATGCTTTATATTTATTTTTTTCTTGGCAAAACAGACCTTTCAGATCCGTTACAGAGAACTCTGGCTATTGTTGGGAATATCAAAAAAAAGGAAAGTAGAAGTTACTGTATTCCCCCCTCCCCACATTTGATTCTCTGTATTTATGAAAAAAACAAAAAAGAAGCTTATTAAGAGTTAGTTCTAAAATAGCTTTAAATGGCTCTTATATGGTCAAGTTAATCCCGTCTCCTATACCTTCTGTCTGTGTTTGGTGAATTCATGACAACAGTCATAATAATCTGACTTCAGAAAAGTAATAATTGTGTAACATTTTACCATTTACCGGGCCATGCTATGTACATTGTTTTATTTGATCCTTACAACTTTAGCTATTTTATTCTAACAATAAGACAATTGAAGCATGGAGAAATGAACTCTTGTGTCATGCTAAGATCCTCTGGTATATTCTAAATCATAACAAGTTATATTTAGCTTAGTGTGGATAGCATGAACATGTTCTATACTGTGTGTGTGTTTTAAAGATCAGGCTAATATGTGAGTCTCTCTTGACTTTGAGCAAGTCAGGCTCCTTCTTCCATCATCCCCCTCCTCTAACTTGAGCCCTCCTGAATAGAGAGTAGCTTTAATAAACCATTGGTTCTATAAGACCTTGACATTTAGAAACTTTATTTTTTTGTCTTTTTTCGCACATAGTAGCCACTCTTGCAAATCAACCTTGGGAAGTTAGCATTCTTAATGAAGATCTATAGGAGACTTTATCCTTAGACAGTAAATCAGCTCTTTCAAGGCACCATTCATCTCTTCCTCCAAGCGTATGAATTGGTATATGGCACCTTACAAGAGCTCATTTATCTTATGTGGGCCCCTAGTTATTGCCTCTGCCCACTTCCCCTAGATTGTCAGAGCTCAAGGCAGCAACGGAGTCGAGGACATCTTTGTGCTTTGTAAGTTGCCAAGGTCAGCTGAAGCGTCTGTGGCCTTGACCTACAGAGAGCTAGTGCTGAGTATCACCCATAACTGTTAGGGTGATACCACACCAATAAAGGATTAGCTTGCTAAAGCAATTGAGTTATGCTTGGTTAATTAAAGTTGGCTAGAAGGTAAAACAGTAGGAGGAAAGTTTGTGAACTTGAGAATTTTTTCTTCTTAATACCCAAATCATATTGACAGTCTTTTAGCTTTATAGGTAATTCCATATTAATAATAACGATGAACTTTTATTACTTGCCTGGGCTACGCTAGGTGATTTTTCAAATACCCGGTTTTTTTTTTGTTGTTGTTGTTGTTGTTGTTTTTACAATGTTACCATGATGTAGAAGTCATTTCAAGTAGGAGGAGCTGGCTCACCACTGGGTGAAGAATCAGAATTCAAAGCCAGTTGTATACAACTTCTGTCTCTATGAGCTGCGTGGTAAGGCTGCAGCCTCATTGGAAATCATCTACTTGTTTACAGGGTTGATGCAAGTTGTCTGAGTAACATTCTGAAAAGAAATTAATTGAGGTGGCATAGTGTGAGGTGACAGTTAGCAGCAGACCCCAAAGCGAGGCCTTCATTGCCGGTGGAGCTAATTAATGCTCATTTCCATAGTTTGGGCTTCCTTACAAGTAGACTCTGAAACAAAAGTTTGGGTACAAGTGGTTTATTTGGGAGGTAAACCTAGGAAATATGGTGAGGGTGTGAGCTCAACAGAAGACACCTTCCTGAGCAGATACTCCCTGTAGGCAGCTGGGGCTGAGTTTGTCTGGTGCTCCTCCGAGAGACTGTGGGACTGACTCCTAATTGTTTAACTGAGCAGCAGCGCTTGTCCTTGTTTGGGTGAAGTTGCTCCAGAGTGGCGTTTTTCCACCTTTTTTCATCCCTGGCACACTTGAACCTTTGTAGGATGAGGGAGGCAGGTATGAATTGATGAAAGGTCTTTCCTTGGGGGTGTAATTTGTATTTCAGAATAGCAGGGGATAGGGGTCCTAGTTACATGGATGGATTTATAGTGCTGAAGTCAGGGCTTTCAGTGCGCCCACCACCAGAACAGTGTACATTGTGCCGTTAGGTGTGTTTTTATCCCTCCCCTATTATTAGTTTGCAGGGTAAAGACCTTTTAAGTTGCTTTATAAAATTACGTCCTGCCAGCTTCTGCCTTTCGTCTAAGTAGATATTGTACAAGATAGAAATAAAATCTATTTTGATTTTTAGGGTACCCGCAGATGAAGCATCTGGCTGAGTGGACCCTCTCCTGGTTACTTACTTCTGCTTAAAGTTTTTTCATGTAAAATGTGTTCGTATTTAAAAAATTTCTCTTATTATAAATGGGTAAGTAGTGAAACTTCTGCGGCCCACTAAAATTACATTGATCAAAAAGAAGAGCAACAAAAAGAAAATACTTACTGTGCTTTGAACTTCTTTTTCAAATAATTTAATGCATGATCTTTAAAAATTTTCACGGCACACTGGTTGGAAAGAACTGCTCTGGAGCGTGCTCGCTGTCCACACCCCAGCCCGCCCACTCTGCTCTGGGGAGAGGACAGAGAACTCACTGAGGCAGGGAGATGCCGGCACTTGACTCAATTTTGGAAAGCGTGGCTGCCCAGCTGCAGGTCCTCCAGAATGTATGAGCAGCATGTGGGCAGGCCACCAGTAGTTGTTGCTGCATTTGCTTTGAAAGCCCTCACTGGTGCTGATAAAGACGCATCCCGACTGGTACCTCTGGCTGTGGGGCTGACCCCTTTGAGGGAGCAGGGAGGCAGTGAAGGGAGGAGGAAGGCCAGATTTCGAATCCGACTGGGGCTTTGGTCCCAGTTCTGCCACGTAATAGCTGTATGTCGGAGAAGTTATTCCATTTCCTTGGGTCTCAGTTTTCTCATCTATAAAATGGACATAGTTGCCTCCCAGGATTCGAGTGCAGTGTTGTTCATAAAAGCCTTTGTCATGGTGAAGCAGTATAGCACCTTTATGTTGCTCCCACTAGACTCCTAACTGAGGAATGTGGTGGAGTACCAGGCGCCAGCAGAACTTTGAGGGCAGCTCTTTGCTCCACAAGGAGCAAAGTGCTGTCTTAACTGCTTGGGACGCCTGTCCTCACATAGCCTGACACTTTTGAAGTCAAGGGTAGAAGATTCAATCTCCATCTAGGCCCTTCCTTCTCATTTGGTTCCTGGGCCACCAAGAGTTGGTATCTCCAGCTTTGCATCAGGTGAAATGTATTTCCAGTAGCTCCCTACAGAGTACAGACTTTTTTCTTATGCACATTGATACGGGTTTGCAACCCCATAGATCACACACGGCAGGCAGAGAGATTTCCTCTCTGGCTCAGTTTGTTTTCTGATGGAAAGCTGGCCCGGCTGACTGACTCTTCCACAGGGGGTTAGGACTCTTCATGCAGAGTGTGAATTTGGCCGAGGGGTGGCCGAGAACAGCAGGGACAGCCAGCGGGGCATTGTGGTGTCCCTGGGGCCTGTATGCACGCTCACCCAGTGGAGAGTCCATGCCTGGGCTGCCATTCCTTCATCCTACCAACCCCAGTTAGCCCCAGACTTGAATTCCAGCACTCAAGAGGGAACATTAAAAAACCCACACCTCTGACTCATGCTTTGATTTTGTGGCCGAAAGAGGCAAAGACGCCGTAAGGAGCTTTTAGGGGCCATCACCATGGAGCCTCTTTATTGCCTAGCAAAAGCCTTAAATGATAATGGGAAGCCTCACTATTGATTGGCTTACTCTTAATTCTTCCTCTTTGGGTTTTGAAGTAGAAGTGATGGTCCAGAATATTTATATTACTCATTGGATGTATTAAATTAAACATATGAAAGTCCTACAGCCATTTAAGAAGAGGTTGTAGCACTGGTGAACAGGACTTTATTACCAAAGGAGAGAAAAGTAGCTTTTAGTTGTGGCTTAGCTGGAAAGTATATTGATGATAAGAATGGCTCAGCAGAGGTCTTGAGACTCAAATAGGGCTCAGAGTGTGCTTTCTTTAAAAGAATACTTCAGGCCCATTCTTTATAAACACATGAATAGAGTCTCTGTAAGTTGACCTCAAAGGACTGTAACAAACTGGTCAACATCAGGTACTAGGCCTACTACACTGATACATGGTGTGGTGCCTGTGAGAATTAGGTCAACTTAAGGTGGTGGTCAGCTGCAGGGATCCTACCACTGTAGGTGGTGAGATGAGGGTATGGTACAGATTGAACTTCTGTCTTGGCTGACGGTACAACGGTGGACATTGTGGCAAAGACTGTTGTTGGGTTGTTAAGGACCAGTGCTTGAGTTCTGGGGCTGTGAATTCAATTCACTCACTGGCAAGAAACAGTCTGCTCTAAATAAGCCACACAAAGTACAGCCTCACTATAGTAGAGGGTTTCGAATCTTTAATTTCTCTTCTTTCATCTGAGACTTATTAGAAATTAGCATGGATGATGGGATTAGTTGATTCTTTTCAATGATTGGGCTGGCGTCTAAGGGCTAAAATTTTTATGATTCAGTGAGTTACTACTCAAGGTTTTGAAAGATTTTGACCCCTGGAAAAAATATAGGCCCTGAGGCAGTGAAATAGTTAAAGTGACTGCCGCCCTTACAGGTTTCCCCAGATATGCTTACTTGCTGCACAATGGATAATTGTTAGCTCTTGTTGTGCAGATGCTGTTGCAGATGGAGTCCTGTACCTGCATGCATAGCAAATGAATTAGACTGGCAATCCCCTTTATAAAGCATAAATATGTAATTTGTTCAGCTGTTGTAATTAAATATGTATGTGTGAAACAGCCACCATTCAGGTCATTAATGATGCGCCATGCCAAATTAGAGCTTACAGACAGCAATGTACATTGTTGTGCAATGAGGGAATTGCAAATAACATAACTAAGCCTTTCCTAGTAAAGGGATGCATTCAGCAGCTTTAAAAGGAATATTTACATCTATAACATAATTTGTATTTAGAAGGTATATTTTTGTTCAACGTGAAAGTCCATAACATGGAATTACTTTCATCCTCACTTTAGTTTTATTATTATTTCAACATTTTATTATATAAACATCCCAGACTTTATTAAAATGTTGTTTGGTGATAATCCTTAAGTTATCTTACTTAAGTATAAAACAGCAGTTACCTCTGGTTTTGTACATGGTTGTGAGGAATTGGTTTATCATATAGCACCTTGGAATGTCTTGTTTATTTCATTGCATTAAAAAATCCTCATAATATTTCAACTCTGTTCCCCACTGATAAAGAAATTCCTCTGATAGTAAACAGTATTTTTATTTCCATAGAAATTGGTTTGAGAAAAATGTAGTTATCAAAGTATAAACAAATAAAAGTGGTTAATTTGCCTCTTATGCTTTAATTCCCAATGAATGACTTGTGAATACAAGGAATTTCCCAAGAAAAGTGTCATCCATGGGTCAGATGGGTGTTTTTTTTTTAAATTTTAAGACTCAAAGTTTATAAAGTTAATGCACTTGGGAAAATTATTGTTCTGTCCTTTATCTCCCTGGTTTCAGGTTACAGTCTTTGAAAATACTAGAAGCTGACATTTAAATATATTTAAACTATTTTTACTTTAAATTCTTTCTGCACTTGTATTTTGGTTGCCTATGATCTATTTTTAACTTGCATGTTGTTTTGACGGTTTGTACCGTCAAAACAACATGCAAGTTAAAAGAACTGACCATCTTGACCTTTCTGTCCACCAGGGCAGTAGGAGGAAGCGTCTCAGAGTTAATTCTGTCTTGTTCACAGCTGGGAACAGAACATTCCTCTGTGAGCCCCTTGCACATGATTCACTGAGATCTCTCGCAAGTTGGACTTGATATACTGTAAGTCCTGGGCTTCTGAGGTCAAACGCAGATCAGACTTAGTGGCATGTTTGGTTAAGATTTAGATTGGCCAGGACCAATGCAGTTGTTAAAAGTTTCACAAACAATTGAAAATGGAATTAGTTGATATGTGGTTTTAGTTTTGCAATGAATGCAAATTGAGAAACTTCCTTAAGCCTAAGATTAATCAAGATTTAGGACCTTGAAGAATTTGGAAAGTTCGAACTCTTGTGAATCTTCTTTATGTTCAACAAACAGCAAATCTTTTAATTAAGTATATGTGTATTTTACTTGAAACAGATGAAATCATAACTGCTTGGCTTGCTTTACCTAAGTTATTTGTCCACAGTATTAAAAAATTACTTATCCTTATATTCCTTGAGTTTTCTGTCCCATTTCAGTTCAGCTAAAAACAGATTTCATTTGCAGTATTATGGAAAAGTTTGATTCATTTTTGTTTATAGACATAGAAATGTTATATGGATGACCATCATTAAAAACTATGACACTTCACTTGTATTCAAACTCTTTCTTGCATACTGAAAGCTATGGAGCAGGCTTTCCCCTGCTAGCTACATGCTTAGCATTAATTATGAATGCATAACTTTCCACGAAGATTGACTTCAAGATCCTTTTTTTTACTGAGATCCTTTATCCCAATTACAGATCCTAATCTTTTGATGGGCAGCCTCTTGTATTTCTACCTATTTCAGATCTACATACAGTACAGTTAAAATGGCGCCATGAATATTTTGGTTTGGGGAGAGAAAACTGGAAGGATGCATTACTTTAAAGTATCTTGTTGCAGGCACCCAATTTCTTTCCTTGCAGCAATTTCAAAGATGGTTACATTCATCAAATGATGAAGAAGAATTATAGGTGTTAGAGAACACTTGCAGGTGGGAACTGGGAAGTGTATAGGAGATGCTGCATCTGAGGTGGACGCGTGCACAGAGGTCTAATTCCAAGGAGCACAGGCTGGTTACTAGTGGTGTGGCAGGTTTAGCTTGGTTTCAGCTGGTTGAAGCCCCTGGCTCTGGAGGAGCACAGATAAAGCTATCATCATGCCTTTTGGTCTTGTGTTAACTGCGGCCAGGCTGTAGTAAAAGAGCGGGAATACCCGTTGGCCGGGCCGGGCCGGGTCCAGGTGCGCGGCTGACACCCGGGCCAGTCCCAGCGCCCTTCTCCTGGCAGTCGCTCCTTTGGCCACCGCTGCAGTCAACACTTTCCCTTGGATGTTGGTTTTCTGTTGTGTCTGGCAGCTACACAGGGCTGCTTGAACTTTAGCCAGAGGCAAATATTTATCCATCAGAGTGTGCAGTGTTCACCGGCCAGCCCGGGGGGAGAGGGGCGAGCCCCCGTGCCCGTGGCCGAGGACGCGGCGCCCTGCCCGGCCTGCGGACCCGGAGCGGCGCTCCCACCCCGGGGGCCGGAGGGAGGACTTCCTGACGTTCGGCTGCTCCTTGAATTCCTCTTGGAAAGTTGACGGTTAATATTTTCCCTGGAACACTGTCAAGCTTCTGACAGAGCCTGAGTGTATGCCGAGCTGTGAAATCGAGCCGGAGGAGCAAGTCGTGAGAAATCTGTTTCTACTCAAATCCGTAAGGTTTATTAAAAAAGCAAAACAAAACAAAAACCAAAAAAAAAAAGAGAGAGAGAGAGAGAGACCCACTGAGACAAAAAACTTGAGGGAAACTGAGAACGGGACCCCTCAGCTGGCCCCTCAGCCGGCGAGGCTCGGCCGCCATTTCAAGGAGCCGGCGAAGGGCGACGTGCGCTCCTTACATGGCGGCCGTATTGACTCGGCCGCAGCCAATCAGGGCCGCCGGCCCGGCCACGTGACGCGCCACGAGGGCACGCACGGCCATTTCCTTGTGCTGAGAGACTTGCTGCCTCCTCAGAGCGCCGTCCCTTGCTTCACATGCCAAATGTTCTTGCTGAATGTGTCTCGCAGACTGGCATTTGTCCATGAAGTTATTTTAGTAGGTAAAAAGTCTCTGAGCACTTGAGCTTTGTGCATTCTTTATGTAAAATGGATTTCCCTTCCTGGCCAGAGGCCAAGGGTGCAGCGCACTCGCCGGGCGAGGAGAGCGCTTCTCTGCTGAGAAACTGGTGGACCGACACGCTCTGATTTTTTGGCTTCTGACCAAACAAGCTAGAAGGATGCCAAAATTAAACAAAATAACACATTATTGTGTGATAGGAGCCGTGCTCTGAGAGAGCAGGAACTCGCAGGAACTTCATACTGGCCCCCTTTTTTAAAAAAAAGCATCGTCACTTTGGGGCTCTTAGGGAAACGAGGAGAAAATGGCAAAATGCAACCTACAGGATAAGGTATAATTTTGCACAGAAGCACGAAGGAAGAAACTGAGAGAAAACAGAGGAGTTTAAATTACTTTCATGAACTCTTCCCAGACACAACACAGTGCCTCTGACTTGAACTTGACTTACATTCTTTTAACTCTGCAGGCTCCAGCTATGTGTCTGAGCAGAATGCCGGCCTGTGACGTTCATGTGAGAGTGAGTGGAGATATAAACAATTCTGAAAGATTTTAAAATCTAAGGAGGGCTGCAGATTCCAAGTACAGAGTTTTAGAAGGCTAATTGGGAGTAACAGAAAACCTTGTAAACTTACATGTTTTATTATGCCTTTGCCCCTGTGTCTGATTTTAAGGGAATGAAGTCTGCTGTCAATCACTTCTGTGCGTTAGCAAGTCAGGTAAGCCCTCTATAACTCAGTTTCCATGTACATGCACCCAGTAAGACACCGAAGAAGATAAGACTCTTATGAGCTCTAAAGACACCAGCGGTGGACTTTGAGTAAACAACTGGAATGAGTATAAAACACATCTGTGGTTTCCATGTGGAAATTTGTTAAGCAAAAGGAAAAAAAGGGGAACTCTCTATTTTGGGCACCATCCTCCTTACTCAAGCTACTTCAGTAATCCTGAGTATTCCCTCTTTTTCCAGTTTTGCTCTGTCACATAGCAAGCAGCCCGGCTAAGTATTTTAAAGAGGTAAATTAGTTTATATCACCCCTCTGCTTAAAAACTAGTGGCTTTCCATGCAGTTGGAATAAAATCCAAAGTTGTCATGGCCTACAAAGATGCCACACGATGTAACTTCTTTATCTCCCTCTCTAACCTCACTACATACTTTGACTCCTGGCCGCTTCCACCTTGCTGCCTCCTTTGGTTTCCAGAACCTGCCATCCCCATTTCTCTTTGTCTGCTTGGGATGAATCTCCCCTAGCTCCTTTTGTAGATGGCTTATTTTTACCTTTCAGCTATTTGTATTTCTGTAGAGAGATATTCTATCTAAAATAGTCCTTCCTGTTTATATTTTTGATAGTACTCATAACAGTCTGAAATGCTCTTATTAGTTTCATTAGTCATTTTATTGCTCTGTGATGATGTCAGCCCACAAGGACACAAATCTTATTTGCCCCTGTTTTCTGCTTTTTGCGCTTGTACCTAATCACACTGGGAATGATGTGTTGGGCAATTAGAGTGCTCCACATACATACATCGTTAACTTTAAAAGAATCCTACATTTCACTGCCAGTGCTCCTAAGAATTTTGTTATAAAATACGTTGTTGAATTAATATTTTTCATTCTCCGTTGAGAGTTAGTAGAGCACTGTGGTTCAGAGAAGGCAAAGCTGTGAGCTGTCAGTCTGCGTGTGCATGGATCTTGGCTCTGCCATCGGCCGAGAGTGTGCACTGCATCAGGTGGTTCAGCCACTCTGACCCTCAGTATCCTCATATATAAAGTGGGATTTAAAAATGGTTTCTACAGTGTAGGATTATTGTAAAGATTAAATGTGCTATCATATTATGAAATTCTTATCATGCAGATGTGAACTATTCTTGTTGCCACCACTGCTGTTAATGAATAACAGAGTACCAGGCAGTGGGCAAGCAATGTGGTGGGAATCATTACCGTTAAATTTTTAGGTCATTGGAGGAGACATGAATGTAAATAGGTGAATTATCTACTACACATCATACCAGGTGCTCTAACCATGTGGACAGGAACACAGAAGAGGGAATAGCCACCTGTGTTAGCAGACAGCAAAGACGCCTGAGGGAAAATAGCATTTGGGATAGATTAAGTTGCCTTTTAGGTAAAAGTATATTCTTTATAGATAATGATAAAATAATAGCAGCTAATACCTGCGTACTTCTTTTATGGATGCACTAGATTGTGTGTTGTATGTATTACCTCATTTAATCCTCACAGTCAGTCACCCTGTGAAACAAGACCACCATTGCTCCTGTTTTAAAGAGACGGAAACTGAGCCAAAGACGAAAGGCTACGACGTGACATGCCCAAGGTCACACAGCTGTTAAATGTCAGTGCTGGGCTCTCACGACCTTTTCACTGTCAGAACACTTGTGCTCCCCGCTTAGTTGCTTTAGTGGTGCAATACTTTATTCATGTCTCTCACTCTGTCACTTAGGCTGGCGTGCGGTGCAGTGATCATAGCTCACTGCAATCTTGAACTCTTGGGCTCCTGTGATCCCCCCCTCCTGGGCTTCCCAGAACGCTGAGATTAATGACATGAGGCACCTGTCGGTGCTACGTTTTACATAGAAGCCCTGCAAGAGTTCTATAAAGAGCCAGTTGTACCCTGTTAGCTCTTGTTGCCTTTTTTGTAAAATGTCAATTGTAAAAGTATCCCGCTATCTTACAGGGGGATGATGAGAATTAAATGAGATGCTATAGGCAGAGTGCTCAGCATACTGCTTGGCATGTGGTGAGTGTGTAACCAGTGTCTGCCGTGACTGTTACTACTGCTGCTGTCATTGTTGCTGTGCCACGTTGAAGTGAGAGCTGTGATCCTCAGCTACCTGCCGCCTCCTCACATCAGCCTCCATCCTGGGTTAGCCACCTCCGTGGAGAGCTGGTTCCCGGCAGCTGCAATGGCATTCTATCCCGGCTGCTCACGTCATCCCTCAGCTGCTTCTCCAACTGGTATAACTGCCCTAGTCATTTAAGAATTACTCTTCTCGTTTTATGTTTCAACTCAGAAATCAATGCATCTGTGAGGCAGTTTGTTTTCCTGGCGAAGTGCAAGGGGCTGTGGTGGTGGTGTGGAGATGTGCTCTGTCAGACTCAGCATTGCCTCCCACTGCCTCGGTGGCATCCATCTCAGAAAGGTCTGTTCCTTCCCTTCACAAACTCTGCCTCCCACACCGGCCTTTCTTCTGCAACTCGCTTATCTACGTGAGTAGAGAAGTACTGGAAGTCCACAATTTGCCTCTGAGTCTTTTTCTTGTGGTGCAATATTTTTAAAAAGCATTTCATGTTTTTCCTGCCTTGAAGATTTTGAAACTGTATCAATGCCTCTCTAAAAATGCCAGTGGCCTGGGTCTGCTAAAAACTAGGGCTGGTCTCATTGCAGCCTGATCACCATGTTCCTTTGTTGACGTGGACTTGTGTGAGAGGGGATGTACCCTCTCTCCATATGGTTGGGAAAAAGACGTTTGTCCTGCAGTGGGGCCTGTGTGGACGGCCTCTCTTCCTCTGCTTCCTGGTGGAGGTGAACTCTGTGTTCCCAGTGATGTGGGGTCTGTTCTGGCCAATTGTTTAACTGAAGCAGAGTTAGCTTATTCTTGAAGCGTTCTTGCGTGACCGTCTTTAGATTTCAGAGAAGGAAGAACACAGTCCCCAAAAGCACACAGAGTTACAACACATAAATAGTCCTGCAGAGATGAACAAAAGCATCTATTGTGTGGTATGAGGCAAAGCAAGATACATATTGGGGACTAAGAACAAGGTACAGGTTTTTTTTTTTCTTTACTTCTGTTTTATTTTAGCTTGAAATTTTTCTTTTATTCATGTGAGTTGTGAATTTACTCCTGGATCTTAAAATAGGAACAATTGTCAATCTGCAGACAAGTTCTGGCCCTGCCACCTGGCTGCTGCGTGTTTTTTTGCAAATAATGTAACTGTGTTGTTGAGGTTGTCAATATCATCATCGTCATTCAGGTGAATTCTGTAAGTTTTATCTTCTAGGGCACCTGTGTTAGGTATCTGTTATTGTGGGGTGGTAATCAATCATTTAGTGCATCTGAAAATTTCTTTATTTACAGGGCCACGGTTAGTCATCATTGTACTATTAACTACTGCTATCAGTGCACACTTTATTCATATTTTTTAAGTTAGATAAATTACTGAAGGCAATACTAATTGGTCCCTGAGCTGGTATTCAAAGCCATGTATGTCCGATTCCATCCAGGACAAATTACACAGATACGGTAAATATTTCATGCATAAAATAAAGAGAGTAACATCTTTTATTTTTTTTGAGAGACAGAGTCTTGCTCTGTTGCCCAGGCTACAGTGCAGTGGTGTTGTCATAGCTCACAGCACTCTCAAACTCTTGGGCTCAACTGAATGTCTTGCTCCAGCTCCTGAATAGATGAGAGTACTGGTGCCCACCATGCCTGGCTAATTTTTCTATTTTTTGTACAAATAGGGTCTCACTGTTGCTCAGACTGGTCTTGATCTGAGCTCAAGCAATCATCCTGACTCGCCTCCCAGAGTGCTGAGATTATAGGCATGAACCTCTGCACTAGGCCCGGTCACAGCTGTTAAACACACTCATTGTGAAGATGACACTTGACACGTCTAGAAAACAGCCAGTTCGGTGCTTCTTAACATTTGGGGGCATCCTGGCTAGTCTGGCTGCCAGGAAGGCTAATATAGGACCAGATGGATACCTGTGATCAAATAAAGTCCAGGAGGTATAGTAGGGTGAGGTTTGGGGAGGGAGCTGGTCTTCTGTGGTCTGGAAATGTAGTGGTCTGAACGCAGGTTTGGAGCAGACGAGGCCTAAGAGCCCTGCAGTTTAGGGTGTGGGGTTGGGGCCTGACCTTAGTCAGCATCACATGCCCTTAAGCTTCCTTTCTGTCCTCGGCCAGGGTAGCATATGGCTTCAGGACCTGGAGTTAGAGGTGTGGAGAGAAGGCTCATGTGTCGTTAAAAGGCCAACAGGTTGGCTCGGCGCCTGTGGCTCAACGGGCTAAGGCGCCAGCCACGTACACCTGAGCTGGCAGGTTCAAATCCAGCCCCAGGACCCGCCAAAAAACAATGACGGCTGCAACCAAAAAATAGCCGGGCGTTGTGGCGGGCGCCTGTAGTCCCAGCTACTTGGGAGGCGGAGGCAAGAGACTCGCTTGAGCCCAGGAATTGGAGGTTGCTATGAGCTGTGATGCAATGGCACCCTATCCAGGGTGACAGCTTGAGGCTCTGTCTCAAAAAAAAAAAAAAAAAAATAGAGTTCTCTGACTCGGTGCCTGTGGCTCAAGCGGCTAAGGCACGAGCCACATACACCTGAGCTGGCGGGTTCTAATCCAGCCCCCGGGCCCGCCAAACAACAATGACGGCTGCAACCAAAAAAAAAAAATGGCCGGGCGTTGTGGTGGGCGCCTGTAGTCCCAGCTACTTGGGAGGCAGAGGCAAGAGACTCACTTGAGCCCAGGAATTGGAGGTTACTGTGAGCTGTGATGCCATAGCACTCTGTCCAGGGTGACAGCTTGAGGCTCTGTCTCAAAAAAAAAAAAAAAAAAAGCCATTATCAGCAGTATATAGGTTTTTGTGTTAACATGGTTTTTATTTCTTTTGGTAAATACCTAAGAGTAGCATTGCAAAGGCATATGGTAAGAATATGCTTAACTTTATACTAAACTCCCAAACTGTTTTCCAAAAGGGCTGTACAGTGTGGCATTCCCACCAGCACTGTACAAGCATTCCAGTTGCTCCACATCCTCTCCAATACTTGATATATTCAGGTCTTTTTACAATACTTTTTATTTTAACTATTCCAAAGGTACATAATGGTTTTTCATTAGTTTAATTTAGCAATTAATGATGTTAAGTATCTTTTCATATGTTAATTGGTTCATATTTCTTCTTTGAGCTCAAATATTTTGCCCATTTTGAAAACTTTGATTGTTTTCTTCTTGTTGAATTTTTTTTAACATATTCTAGAGGTATGTTAAATATAGATTTTTGTAAATATTTCTCCCAGTCTGTAGCTTGTCTTTTCTTTTTCTAACGAGGGCCTTTCTAGAAACAGAAGTTTTAATTTTTATTTTAATTTTTTTTTTTTTTTTTTTTGGAGGCGAAGACTCAATATCTTACCCAGGCTGGACTCAAACTCCTGGCCTCACACTATCTTCCACCTTACTCTCCCAAGCGGCTGGGATTATGGGCACACACCATCACGCCTGGCTACAGAAGTTTTTTGTGTTTTGATGAAATCCAATGTATCAACTTTTCTTTTGCAGATTGTGCTTTTGGTATTAAATCCAAGAAATCTTTGCCTGTCCTAGATCAGGAAGGGTTTCTCCTACTTTATTTTTTTATTTTACACATTTAGGTTTTCTCTTTTATACTTTCTCTTATGTTTTTGTATCTTATGCTTTATTGTTTTACATTTAAATCTATGATCTATTTTAAGTTACAGGTCTTTTCTTTTTTCTTTCTTTCTTTTTTTTCTTTTCATATGATGTACATGTTTTCCAGCACTAGTCTTTAAAAGGACTGTCTGCTGCTGGGTGCAGTGTTTGCACATCTGTAGTCCCAGCTACTCAGCAAATTGAGGCAGGAGGATGACGTGGGCCTGGGAGTTTGAGACCAACCTGGGCTACACACTGAGATCCCATCTCTAAAAACTAAAAAAACTATCTGCTACGGACTGAATGTTTCACCCCAAAATGTATATGTCAAAACTTAATCACTAATATGATGGTATTAAGTCATGAGGACAGTTCTCATGAATGAGATTAGTACTCATAAAAGAGGGGGTGTACAAATTTACAGAGGACTTAATCTTGGATTTCCCAGCCTCCAAGACTGCAAGAAATAAATTTTTGTTCTTTACAAATTACCTAGGCTCAGGTATTTTGTTATAGCAGCAGGAATAAATGAAGATACTCTCTATCTCCATTGAATTCCCTTTGCACTTGTCAATAATCCACTGATCGTGCATGCGTGGCTGTATTTCTGCACTCTCCACCCTTCCACTGCTATAAATATCTATCCTTTCACTAGCTCTGCTGTTTGGATCAACGCTAGCTTTATAGTAATTCTTGAAATGAGGGGGTGTGAGTCCACCCAGTCTCACTGTCTTTGAGGCCTAAGGGCACCTGGATTAGAGGGAGCCCTTTAAGCCAGTAGAATCATCTGAATGCCAGACTCATTTAGGGACAGAGGGAAGAGCAGGGGAGGGACCCAGAGGCAGGAGAGAGAGGTTCAAGCACCTGCTCCCCATTACTGTGTGAGTTACTTAACTTCCCTAAGCCTGAGGTTCCTCATCTCCCCTGAGTAGACAGTGCCACCACCATTAAGGGGTACCTACTGCTGGAAGGAGCAAAGGAAAACTCAGGAGAGAGCTCAGTGTGGCCAGCTCTCCTTCCCACATCCAGGCGGCAGGCCTGGCCGGCTCTACCCAGTGAGGGACGCCACATTCCTGGGAGTCCAAGTCAATGCAAAGGGCTCTCTAGGGAACAAGGAAGCAGGAAAAGGAAAACCCCCTCTGGTTCTTAGAGAAGCCGCCCCCTTCCTGCAGCCCTCATGATGTAGGCCCAGGAGCAGGGGCCTGACCCCCAGCTCTGACAGGAGAGAAATAAGGGAACCGACTCCTCCTTGCCCCATTGGTCCTCACCTCCTAGTTCCGTAGGTCACTCTCCTGCTAGCCCCAGCAGAGCTGAGGAGGGCTGTGGGGTCAGGCAGCTGCCAGGCCAGGGGCCTCACTGCAGGGCTGGGAGGAGACAGGGAACAGGGCTGTTGCCAGAGCCTCAGGGAGGAGGCAGAGCATTCCTTGGAGTCCATTCAGCTGCTCAGCTATTTCCTGCCTGCTCAGGCCACAGGCTCCCCCTGCTCCTACTTAACCGTGTCTTGTTTACTGCCTGCCTCCTGCAGCCTGCAAGCCTCATGGCTGTAGCCCCAATATCTCCCCCCCCCCATGAAGAGGGGCCTGCTGCTACAGCTGGAGAAGTGCACCAGTGCTCTCTGGTAGGGGTCCCCTAGGGTCTGCCTCTGGGGGCAGCTTGATCATCCTCAGGGTAGGGAGCACTGGGCAGGCCTTCCCCGGAGTTGGGACATCACCCTGGAGGAGGAAGAGGATACTTCCCAGGCCCAGGCTGACTCATAGTGTGAGCATGAATCACTCCTCCCCGAGAATCAGCCCGTGCCATCTGGTACCCTGTTCAGTCCTAGAGGTCCCCTGCCCAGAGCTTACCTTCTCAGAAGCTTCTCTCCTGGCCACCCTACCTGTACCAGCACAGCTGAGGCAGACACAAGATCCCTTATGTCACTTTTCACTTAGAGGTTCCTTATGACACCAATTTCCCACAGAAAAAATCTTCAGGGGGTTTCTAATTACAGGTTTGGGGGTCAAAGACTTGATTCCAATCTCAGCACTGCCCCTTTCTACTTCTGCTTCTTGGCTTTTTTCCCACCAAGAATGATACTATTACCTACCTAGGAGAGTCGTAACAATAAAATCACATGTGATTATGTGAAAGTTCCTGGTATGAAATAAGCCATCAATGCATGGCAATAAAAGCTATTATTACATAGGAATGAAGGGAGAAAGTTCCCTTGAATGTATACAGCATTTTTATTTATATATGTATTTATTGTAGAGACAGGGTTTCAGTCTCCTGGGCTCAAGCAATCCTCCCACCTTGGCCTCCCAAGTTGCTGGGACTACAGCCTTAAGCCTCTGTGCCCAGCTACACATTCTTAAAATAAAGTTAACATATCTCTTGCCCTTTATCCTTGGGTAACCATAGGTGACATAGAACAAAATTAAAGCAGACGGAGGTCAGGTGCAGTGGCTTAAGCCTATAACCCCATCACTCGGGGAGGCTGAGCCAGGAGTTCAAGGCTGCAGTGAGCTATGATCACACCACTGCACTCCAGCCTGGGTGACACAGGGAGACTCTGTCTCTAAAAAGATAAGTAAATAAATATAATCAGGTAGAAGAGTTTCCCTAATCTTCATCGATTGTGCTCTGGCTGTAGAAATTGCCCCAGCCTCCAGAGGGAAACCAGAGGAGCTAAAAACAAGTGCTTCCAATGTGGTCAGACTGGCCACTTCAGAAAAGACTGCCCCCAGCAGCACCACTGGCTGTGCAAGCCACCTGGCCCCTGTCCAGAATGCAAGGGTGACCAGTGGAGGGTGGCCTGTCCCCGGAGGCAAAGGCCTCCTGGGACAGTGACCCCATCAGAGCCCAAACTGGACTGAGGGTGCCTGGGGCAAATTCTCATGGCTCCAGCTTGTGTCATCACCCCTCAAGAGCCCCAGGTTTG